>PVIJ01005078.1:0-108489 GCA_004024925.1 Scalopus aquaticus
AAAAAAAAAAAGAAAGTCTTTCATAGTTCAGGACTATAAAGATATCACCTAAATTTTCTGGTACTTTAAGTATCTTTTTTAAAGATTTATTTATTTATGCATACAATCTGGGGTGTAGGCTAGAGGTGTGGGTGGTGAGAGGGTTCACCAGAGACAGAGTGGGGAGCATAACAGGCAGATCGCCAGAAATACACTGCTGAGGGGAGCAGCGGGCGAGGCAGAAGAGGTCTGCTGCGCCATGTGGGAATCTCCCCGGGTGGGCGTCAAACAACAGCTCCACAGCACAGCGCTTAACTGCTGCGCCACAAGGGAGACCCATGTTTATGAAGTCTTTAAAGTGAATATTATCTGAAATCTTTCCCCTGCCCCATTAAGAAAGCTCTCTAAAAACAAAATGATCAATAGTTACTTATTAGAAGTACTAAATTGCTTTTTATTGAAGGATGCATATTATTTATAGATCAATAATCAAGAGACTTGATTCAAAGACGCTAAACTGTTGCCTTAAACTCATAGTTGGCAGTGTTTTTGTGAGCTTAATTTCCAAAAATTTTACTAAGATGTTACCATGGATTTAAGGCTTACCATCTCCATGCTGTTCACTGTATATCAACTCCTTATACACTAGTCATAAAGTTTTAAGCAGTTAATTATAGATACTTAGTGGCTTATATAGTACCTAAAACAACAGGCATTTGATAACTCAATTGAATTTGAATTGTTACATTTCATAAATGTGTTACTTAGAAAAATGAAAAAATTGTACCTTAAATAAAACATTTAATTTACTCTTTGAAAATGTTCTGTTTTCTAGGTTATCTGATCTATTGAATATTTAAGTCTACTAGCGTAGTTAGTTTTGAATATTTTCTCCCAGACTTACATGTAAAAGTCAACAGACCTTTGCCACTTGTGTGAAGAGGCTATTTAACCATGAAATAAACTATTTTTATGGCCATTGCCCTGTGGATATGTTCTTTCTGGCAGTGCTGTCCGTATTTGGTCTCTCTGCATGGAGGGCCAGGTGGTGCTGAAAAACATCGCACAGTGAAGCGTGGATACATCTAGGTTCAACATTTGTCACCCCTTCCTGCTGAAGGGAAGGGTAAAATCTGTTTTTCCATATGTTTATGCTTATTTTTTGCCTGCAGTTTTGTCCAGATGGTCTTATGAACATTGTTTACTTTAGGATGCCATCCCAGATGTTTTGAAATCTTAGTAATAAATGTGGTACATAGGTACATAAATGATCTGTATGTTATGGTTTTTAAAGTGCTACTTGTTCTTGTAAGATTAAAATATTTATTTCTGGAAGAATTTTTCCAGGTGAAGTGCACATTTTTTTACTTAGTAGTAAATATAGCCTATTTAGTTTATGTCCCCTAACCACTTTATTTTCTTGTTAGTAAGAAAAAACTCTATAGCAAAATTTATTGAGAATGTTAACTGAAGGAAATGCTTAAGATTTGCATATACCAAATCTACAAATTGACATTTTATAAGTATCGATAAAATCACAGTGGATTTATAATCAAAAGATAATCATTGTGATCTTGGGCAAATCACTTAATTTTTTGAGCTGAGTTTTGTAAATGTAAAATCAGTGTAACCCCCTTGCTAAAAGGATGGAGTGATGCTTGGTTTTAATTATTTTTTTTCTTCTTAAATGTCTTGAAAATCATTATGAAATCCTGTAGTGGCAACAGCTATGATCAAACCTGCCTGTACTAGGCTCTTGTTGGCATCTCAGATATAATTAAGTTTTGGCGATTCTGTGCAAACCAAGCAGAATCTTACCCAGTTTCTCTTGTTTGTGGAGTGCTTCTTAAAGACTGATGTGATTTTTCACTTGCTTTTACATTCTTAGTTACAGATTTGAAACTTGACTCTTTTTCCTCCTTTTCCTTTTCTCTGTTCTTGGACTCTACATTTCAGTGACCTGCTTCATTAATTGTGCCAGCCTTTGACCCCAAGCTCTGTCATGGGGTCTATTTCTTATCACTTGTTTTCATATCTGAAGGACAGGAGGAGAGATCTGTCTTTCTAGTCCTTTTCTGCATTGACTCAGGATTCTGAGGTTAAGAGTTGAAAACGATTCTTCGCTATCTGGACAACAGACATCCAGAACAACTGACAAACTAAACAATAAAGCAAATAAAAATAAAGGGGAAAAACAGGTAATAGGGTTTATAAAAAATATTGCATCACAGGGTAAGAGAAAAGTTCTACAGGTTTGGAAGAGAAGTATTTTCCATGCAATGTATTTGTTTAATGAAAAAACACCTGAGAAGCTACCAGTTTATTTTCCTCATATGAGATGTCTCCACGTTATGAAAAGCCAAGAAAACAAAATTGCAAAGCCACTATGAAAAGCAAAATGCATACTAACAATTTAGAAAATCTACTTATAAATAAGAGATAAATGAGAAAAATACAAAAGTATTAGGAATGGATAAAAAGAAAAAACAAAAGCAGATAAGCAATGGGCATAAAGGACAGATCATGAAGATATGGATTTTGTCATAAATAACAAATTTGGGGTGTCTTTCTGCAGACACATAGTGCTTGCCATGCCAGGTACTTTGCAAATAGAAGCTCGTTTTATCTTTATGAAAATCCTGTGAGAAATGTGTTAGTAGCTCCACTTGATTTTCCTGGAGCCCCACATCTAGATTTTCTTTGGCAAAATTCACAGATGCTAGGGATGTCTTACTTTAACCAAAACATGTGCATGATGTAAGTCTGCAGTACCTGACACTAAAGTTTCTCTGTATGGTGTTTGCTCTCTGCTCTTGTCCCGGAGAACAGAGTCACCTTGCCCCCTGTGCATTTCTCTCAACTTTGTTGTAAGAAGGAGTGATGGGGAGTGGGAGGGAGGTGAATGTAGTTCTTTATAAGAACCTATCAGAGCTGTGGCTTAAATTCTACTGATCTAATATTGTAAGTTTTAATTTATGTTGGATTATTATTATGTCTGTTTTCCAAATTATCGTACTCCTGTGAAAGAAAGAGCAGCAGTAAGTAGTAAGAGACATTCTCTGACCTGTATGTGATTGCTGAGATAGACAACCAGACATTTAAAAATTAATTAGCAGAGCAAGGCAGTATGTCTGTATTAGGTGAATGTAAAGATTTATAAAATATGAAGGTTGAAAGGAATTTAAAAGAACATTCAGTTAAAACTAAAACTTTTGTGAACATGGGAAATTCCTGTCAAACTTCAGATTTATAATGATTTTGATCAGAACGTAATCTGCTGTTAAATGTCATTTCATAACTATTAGTTTTTCTCATTTTCAATTTATTATTAAACATGAACTATCATAATTTTCAAATCTGGATTATTATATAAAGCATGAGCTAGGTACCACACACTTAAGTATTTTACTTTTTATATTATTATAATATAGTTCTGTTAATCTTTTAAACTTTATTTTGACAATTTCAAATTTACATAAAAGATGCAAGAAAAATGGCCAAAAAGCCCCTGTATGGTGATTTTTTTGATTTCATCATTTGTTTATTAGTTGAAACTCTCTTTTAAGGAAGAGTCCCCCCCCTCCCTTTTCCTCCATTTTAGAATCTATTCATTCAGATTTATTCTTATTTGTTCAGTGAATAATAATCTGTTATTGTCCTTTATTTTCTTAATCAAATTGTTCCAGATTGGACTAATTGGAACCTATTCAAAATGGTGCCTGTGTATTTTTACATACTCATTACAATCTTCAAGTACTTCCTTATTTTCTGGCACTGCAAAGATGTTACAGGCTCATTTTGACTCTTTGCTGCACCAGGCTTAGAATCAGCATTATCTTCAGTGAGTATTTTTTATAAGAAAATGATATTTAGAAACCAAGATCTGGATCTTTTCTACTTTTTTTTTTTTACTTTATTCTTTTATATTTAATTCATCAGGAATTTATTCTGGAATGTGGTATGGAGCACGTGCATGTTAAAATGAATTAAAATTAATTGCTTTTGCAGTGAGATACAAAGTCAGAGGCATTTATTTGTGTTTGTATTCGTGCCACTCAGGGACACTGACTCAGGTGGTAAATATTTAACTTGAAACTGTATATATATATATTTAATTTTCATGTCAGTTATGTGTTCTCTAACTTAGGTGCAGTTTCTCGAATCATAAAACTTTGTGAAGAAAAATGTGAAATAGGTGAAAAAAAGAAGAGTAAAAAGGGCAGCAGTGTAACTTCAGTGAAAGGAATTACAAATTTGGGAAATACTTGCTTTTTTAATGCAGTCTTACAGGTAAGAACACTCAGAAAGCTTTGCAAAATGTAAAAGATTATTTTAATTTATATTTATTGATAGATCTGTAGACTATTCAGTGTTTTTCTAGACACTTCTCTCTCTCACTCTTTTTGTTTTGTTTTGTTTTAGGCTATCTTTCACCATCATTTGTATACACACATCTACCTTCTTTTTCCACAGTACTTCTGAAAAGTTTTCTCTGTATTTTACCCTGGCTACATCAGCAGGAGTGACACTTTTTAAATATAAGATTTGTTCAATTAAATTTTAAACACTTAAATTTTTATACTATGCTAGATGAAATTTGAAATTTTAAGAGAGTATTTATCCCATAAAATCAGGTGTGTTTTTTGTTTTCTTTTAGAACTTGGCACAGTCTTACATTCTTACTGAACTGATTAATGAGATCAAAGAAAATGGCACAAAATTCAAGATATTTCCTTCGGATTGTCAGTTGGTAAGAAGTGTAACTATCTGACTAATAGCTCTTTTCAGATGTATCACGGATGCTGCTAGTATCTGTCATTCCTGTTTTCTTAGTTACTGCTGACATTTACTAAGTAGAGCACTTTTGTTCTTTAAAGGTACATTTAATTTTAATAGCATCTGGAGGTTTTCTGGAACCTACTCTAATAATAGGTTTTTAAGTTAGTGAGAAAAGGGAAAAAAAAAAAAAGCCACCTCTGACATTGTGAGCTGGCCTGGCACTCACAGTTAGATCACGTTACTCAGATCATCTCTCTGAAACCAACCCCAGGCTAGTTATTCTAAGACTGATTAAATGAGAGAAAGCAAGGCCACTCACTTCACCATTTTGTCTGAACACTGACAAAAACAAGATTACTCTGTTGCTTAGAAAATCAGAAGTACTGCTACTTCTTTACTATAAAAAGCAAAATACATACTAATAGCCTTTCCCTCAATCTTGTGTCCTTAATCGATCAGATTTATCAAGATACCCAGTCATAGAATTGGACTTGAAAAAAATCTTAGCTATTTTTCCCTCCAGGTAGAAAGTTTCAAAAGACAATTGTTTTTCTGTTGTTAGAAAGGCAATCTGTCTGAGGGATGCAGGACACAAGGTGGGGAGGGTATAAATGGGCTATGGGGAGGTCCAGGGATACCTTGATGGTGAGTGTACTGTGGTTTTGTGCATCTGATCAGGTGTGATCCTATGCCTCTGAATCATATACAGTGTTGTAAACCAGTGTTACCACAATAAAAATAAAAATTTTAAATAATATACTTTAGAAATAAAAAAAGGCAATCTAGAAACTTATTGATTGTTCAACCCCTTAAAATTTTGATGGTACGTTCCAATGCCCTTTTCTAAAGTGCAGTGAGATATTAAGGACTGCTTTACTAAATGAAAGTTAATACTTAGTTATTTGAAAAGATTTCTGCTGAATGTGATTGGATATTAAGTTTAAGTATTTCACATGTAGAGCTTTATCTCAAGATTGCTGCTTGGCAATTAGGTATTATAATGGATCTCTTTAGTTTTATGTCATGAAATTTTAGGACATGGAGTTGACCTGAGCTGCAGGACAAGCAGTGTGTAGATCGTTATTTTTTGAATCACCAGTATAACGTTGTCCTTTGTAATCTGCATGTCATTTGTTGTTGTTTTTCCCCTTACCTTATTGTGCTGACTTGAACCTTTGCATTAATCCCAAAATTAGAGGAGAAACAGCCTTTCACTGTTTTTAAGAATCAAGTTAACCACAGGTTTTTCATAGGGGTTCATTATAAAGATGAGCACTTTCCCTTCTATTCCTAGTTTTCTGAGGGTTTTTTGTTGTTTTTTTTTTTAAGATTTATTTTATTTATACATACAAGCTGGGGCACAGGCCAGAGGCATGGGGTGGCGAGAGGGTTCACCAGAGACAGAGCGGGGAGCAGAACAGCAGATCGATGGAAACACACTGCTGAGGGGAGCAGCGGGCGAGGCAGGAGAGGTCTGCCGCGCCATGTGCGATTCTCCCTGGCCGGGCATCGAACTCGTGTCGCCGCTGCCGACAGCTCCAACTGGGCCACCAGGGAGGCCCAGTTTTCTGAGGGTTTTATCATGAATGGATTTTAAATTTTGTCAAATATTTTTCCTGCATCTACTGAGATTATCATAGTTTTTCTTTATTCTCTATTAATGTGGTAAATTACATTGACTGATTTTCAAATGTTAATCCTATTGTGTATTACTGAAATAAACTCCACTTAGTTGTGATATATTATATGTTATTGGAATGAATTTGTTGATATCTATATGCATATCAGCAGTGTGCTCATTTTTTAAAAACTGTTAAAGTATATATACAGAGACGTGTACATCATAAGTTCAGTTTTCACAGATTAAACAAATTGAACTGAAACTAACAAACACTTTGTGCAAGAAACAACATTATCAGTACCTGGAAGCACCTTCAGCATCCCTTTCAGCCGCAGCCTCCCTGTTACACAAGGACAAACGCTAACCTGGTTCTAACAAGACAGATTGGTTTTGCCTTTTCTAGTATATGTAAATGAAATCATACAATCTATCCTCTTTCATTTGGCTTCTTCCTGTCAACAGAGGTTCATCCATATTGCATTCTCACCTGCAGACTTACTTTTTTTTCAAGGTTTAAGCATACTTTTTAAAACTAAGGTCATTCCTTTATTTAATTCTGAAGGTTTTTTAACTTTGTCTAAAAATACTTTAGTTGGGGTGATTGGGTTTTGAAACTGCCTTTGATTGTACTTTTGACCCTGAGGTACTTTTCAATTCCGTTAGCCTTTTGGTAAACACTTTTGACATTTGAAAAATAGGGGAAATTATAATCTGTCCTTTCTGTGATTTTAGCTAGGTGTTGTATTTTTAAGGATAGTTGGTATGGTATATAGGTGTTACATGAATAAGACAACATATTAGATAATTGTCTTAAAGCATACCATTTGCTAATGTCCCAAGAATATATTGGAATCTGCTTTATATTCTTTGTCTGTAAGGAAGAGAGGTTTACTGGTGAAGGTAACATTTCAGAAAGCAACACTTGGTGTGGAAAACATTTTAGAATAAAGTGCATTGATCCTTCATACAATTTTGGCTTTTTTTGTTAAACTTTGTCTCTCTCATTCAACAGAAAGAGATAGTGTATCAATTTTGTGACATACTCTCAAATTGTTTTTAGTAAAATACTTGGGGAATATATGGTGTGGAATTATTGCTCGTAAATATAATTTATAATTATTTGTGACGGTGTGCAATAGCAAGTAGATGAGTAACTTTAGATCTTTGGAGAGCACATTTAAGGAATAGTTACAAGCAACTGAATCATGGTGATTTCACTCTTAAGTGTTAGTTTTTTAAAGAAAAGGACAGAGGGGCCTCCCTGATGGCGCAGGGGTTAAATGTCAGTGCTATCAAACTGTTCCCAGCCACTGCGGCCTGAGTTCGATCCCTGGCCAGGGAACCAGCCCACATGGTACAGCAGACCTCTCCTGTCTCGACCAGGCCTGAGTTCGATCCCTGGCCAGGGAACCAACCCACATGGTGCAGCAGAGCTCTCCTGTCTCGACCACTGCTCCCGTCAGCAGTGTATTTCAGTAGATCCACCTGTTCTGCTTCCCACTCTGTCTCATAAATAAGACAAATCTTCAAAATAAAAGAGGACAGAGAATGAGAATACCTGTGTTTTTCAAGGTAAGGAATGTAATTCAATTTTCCTTTTTTCCATTTTTATATGTTCACTTCATCAATGAGGGAATTAAGTTTGTTAATATACTTGAAGCAATCTGTCATCTAATAAAGTATAGCTCTTAGAATTTTAATAATATTTTATTTAAAAATTATTTATTTCTGACTTTGAGTTGATCTTCTTTATAAAGGACCCTCTAGTGGTGGAACTTTCAAGCCCTGGACCTTTGACCTCAGCCTTGTTCCTGTTTCTTCAAAGCATGAAGGAGACTGAAAAGGGGCCGCTTTCTCCTAAAGTCCTTTTTAATCAGCTTTGTCAGAAGTGGGTGCATCTACATTCTTAATCTAAGTAATCATGAGTTACAAGTATAATGTATTTATTGTTTAGTACGATGTTGTTATTTAGTATGCTAATGATGTAATTATTATTTAATACTGTATTAATAGTTTTACTAGCATTGCTTTTGTTGCCTAGACTATCGGGAGAAGGGACTAACTTTTGTTTAGTTGCAGTTCTGTGCTTTATGTGAATTATATCTCAAAATACGCTGAAGAAAGCAGCTCTTTTCGGGACAGCTAGCACAGGACCAGTGGTGCCATTCAGCAGGTGATGTTGGAGGCAGAGTCGAAGTCAGGTCTGCACATACATTGTGTCAGAGCACAGGTTCAGTGTGACAGCTCAGTAAAGGTCTTCCTGGCAAATCTGACTGCCTCTCCTACTGCTCTTTAAGTTCCTTTTAAGTCTCCAACTCTCTTCTCCTTTCAAGCTGGTTGAAGCCTGGCTTGTATACTCTTCAGGGTGCCTGCCTTTCAAACCTGATGGGTCCCTTTAGTTCATGGCACCCATGGGAGCTCCAATCAGTTTGATGCATTTATGATCCTGTATCTGCATAACTGAACACTAGGAACCAAGGATGGGGGTAAACCACTCGAGTTGGGCTTTATTACTGAACACTAGGAACTGGGGGGAGTGGGGAGGAGCATCCGGTCCCAGCTGTTTGGTGCTGGTTAAGCTCCAATCAAATTGGCCTGTTCTCAAGCCCATTTTTAATATCCTGGAGCCTGCTATAAAAGGAAAGAGACCAGCCCCTGCTCAGATTGGACCTTCATTGAGATCAGGGCAGGCTCCTGGGCTAGAGGGCCCCAAGGACCCACAGCTAGAGCCAGCCTCAGTAGAAGCAAACTATACCCGACATCCTTCAGCATGCCTGGGTTTAATTATTTAGGGGACTCTGCTTCAAGGACCCTGTTTCAATTATATGACATTTTTCTCCAGTCTTAAGAAAAAGAAAAAATATATAGGTTTGTTAAGTTTTAAATTTTTTTCACTGAATTAGAAGGTAGTAAATGGCTTGTACGTAGTTGAGATGGCGCTTTCAGCAGAGATATGGTAGAGGCAGTTTTTCCCCTGTTCAGGAGTGATTTCCTTCATGTGTGTATGCTGTTCCCTTCTTCCTGCCAGCTGATTGGTGAGGATCTCTGAGGGAGTCCTCTTCCCAGCCTTCTTCCATTTCACTGAACTTCCTTGACATCCACAGCACAGTATAGTGTCTTGCAGTTTCTGCCTCTCATGGGTTCTGTCTGTGGAGGCCCAGATAGGGTTTGAATTTGTAGCCACCTTGCTTTCTGTCCTCATCTCTGACCTAAGAGTTGGATACTACCCACCACATGTGGAAAGAGAAGTCCACCAAGGGAGTCCCTGAAAGTGCTCTCAACATCACCCTGTTACTTGCTCTTCTCAGCAAGGCTGAGTAATTCAAATGATGGTTCCTGTTATAGGCTAACTTCATTTCTAGATAGCTTTTTAGCACTATGGACTCACATTAGTGCATTATTAGACTGGATGTTTATCACGACTTAAGGAGGAATAATGTTTAAAGTACTGGAAGTAAGAATCAAAATGCCTGGCCTTATGTGAGTGGCACAAACATGTTCTTCAGTTTTCTGAAGTGTAAGTCATAGTTAGTATTAATATGAATTCTGTAACAGCGCTGTTGTATAGATGACTATTGTGAACTTGTGCTACAATAAGCTATGCTTACTATTTTGTATTATTTTGACAACATTCTTTTCTTTGATGAAACATTTCTTTCTAAACTGAGTACTTGTTTATGTTTAAAACAAAAATGTTGGGATCTCCCTGGTGGCACAAGGGGTTAAGTTGCAGCACTATGAAGCTATCTGCAGCCACTGCAGCATGAGTTTGATCCCTGGCCAGGAAGCTTCCCACATGGTGCAGCAGACCTCTCCTGTCTTGCCCACTGCTCACCACAGCGGTGTATTTCAGTGGATTCACCTGTTCTGCTCCCCACTCTGTCTCTGGTGAACCCCCTCACCCCCACACACCTCTGGCCTAACCCCAGCTCTTGTATATATAAATAAATAAATCTTTAAAAATAAATAAATAAAACAAAAATGTTCATATAATTTTTTTAAATTACTGAAATCAACCAAATATGTACTGTATAAGTGTTTCCAGGAATAGCACCTAGTCTTTTTTCTTAATACATATGCAGGAAATCTGTCAAATCCTTATAAGAAATACATTCATAGAAATCAATTTATAGTTATTTATTTTAATGTAAATAATCTCTTGATTTTCTTTTGGCTAAGGTAGGAAAATAATATATTACAATGGTTTCTGTTAGAATACTATGTTTTAGGTTTTTTGTTTTGTTTTTTGCTCGCTTTATGTCCTTACAAATTATTTAAATAATTCCTCTTAGCCCTCAGATAGCTGTGGAAAATAGTATTTGCCAATTTTTTTAAGGAGTATGTGACTTAATGTATGTAAATCTATTAGCCCTGTGCTTTGTATGTAGTAGCTGCCTAATAAATGATAGTGGTATTGTTCTTGGTGCACTTACAATCTCATCCTGATTAGAATAGTGATCACATTTTGTCTTTGTACTTAGTTGAATAAATTGAGCATTTGACTATATGTTACTTCAAAGTGATTTCAAATAATAGTAATGTATTGTTGATAAATCACAATTGTTCTTTTTTCTTTCCTTTTTTATTTTTAAATCGTAGGGCCCCTGGATTTAAAAGTTTACAACAACAGGATAGCCAGGAACTTCTTCATTATCTGCTGGATGCAGTGAGGACAGAAGAAACAAAGGTAAGTTTCTTTATATTTATCATATATACTCTTTATGAAGAGGGCACAAAACTGAAGGAGTTAATGTCTACCATAATTTTAATATATGGTTTAGAAATACTTTCTTTCCATTTGTATTCTGTGCTTTTTTTTCCCTCCCCACCTTTTATAAGATTATTACTATTATTATTTTTTAAAGATTTATTTATTTATGCATACAAGAACTGGGGTGTAGGCCAGATGTGTGGGGTGGTGAGAGGATTCACCAGAGACAGAGCAGGGAGCAGAACAGACGGATTGCCTGAAGTACACTGCTAAAGGGAGCAGCCAGCGAGGCAGGCAAGGTCTGCTTTGCCATTTGGGAAGTTCCCTGGCTGGGGATCGAACTCCCGCTACAGTGGCCGTGGCTAGCTTCATAGTGCTGAGACCTAACCCCTTGTGCCACCAGGAATGCCCTCAGAGATTATTATTTTTTAACTCTTTCACAACCCTGTTCTCCTTTTCTTAGTTAATACCCTTTGGTTATAAGTAACAGAAATCAATTTAAACTAGCTATAAAAAGTAAGGGAATCTAAGAATCCAGTGCAGGAGATATAGCTGGGGTTGTGGGAACAGGAAAGTTCTTAAGAATTCAGAAGGCATTCTCATTTCTCTAGTTCTCCTGGCTCTGCAGATTTTCTTCTTTCATTTCTTTGCAGACTGAGTTGTTTCTCTGAATGGCAGCATGACTACCATAATTTGCATATTGTCATTACACACATGTGAAAATGAAACTGGCCATTTGTGAATCTTAATTCTAAATTCCAGAGAAAGCAATTTCATTATTCCCTATTGGATTAGAATCCACTTGGATCAGTCACTTGTCGTTATGAGCATAGAATCCCAGCCTCTTGGATCAGGGAACTTTTCTGAGAAAAGAATAAATGACTCATGAAGTGGAGAGATTCCTTTCTGTTTATTGTATCGTGATTTTTAATTGATTGGCTATTTTGTTGATTTTAATATTAGGTTAGTTAAATTCAATTTTCTGGTGGGGCCCTACACAAATAGAATTTTCAGAGAAATGCACAATATTAAAGATGTCAAATGCACAGCACACACATTCTCCATTTTCCCCCCTTTCTCACTCAGTGGCAAACATTGCTAATCATAATGCTGAGTCTGGACTCAGCCATTGAATCTTACTGTAGGTAGTCAGATACAATTGTCGTAATAGTTGAAATCCTGTTTTCTCTTCAAAGTGAATACATTACAAAATCTGTATGTTAATCTGAGTAAAACAACCACATGAAAATGAAGTACTCTTAGGCTTGTGGCAGTTGTTACTATATTATGCAGCAGGCGGACTCCTTTTATTTCTTAATTTTTAAAAATTGTGCTTTGTTTGGATTGTAACATTGCAGTGTTTCTTTACCCGTAAAGTTCAGTTTTCAGGTGAAGAGTTAGGTTTCTAATATTTTCTTATGAACTTTATGAAAGAATAAATTAATGACTCCCTCCTGCTACCTAACAGCATATATTTGTAATCCCATCCTTGGCTGGCTGTGAATTGACTTTCATATTAATTAATTCATCATTTGAAGGTGTCACTTCTTTCTGCCGTATCTCTACTTTTACATTTCTATTACAAGCCTTATTACCTTATATTTAGATTTGTATCTTTATCTGTTATTCTTAGATTGTGACCTTTTCAGGAATGATACTATGCATTATCTCTGTAGCCCATGTGCCTTGCACGTGGTGTTTAGTTAATGTTGAATAAATTGTGTTGCATAACCTTAAATGGGCAACTTCTGCTGAGAATTTGAACTGAAAATAAAATAAACAGCTTCTTAAATAAATTACAGTAACTAGTTTCTAGGTTTGCATCTAGAGATTTGCAGTTATTTTGAATGTGTTATACTTTGAATAAACTGGTAAATTGACAGAATAATATTGTCTTATGTTGTGTAGTTTGTTTTCAAAAATCAGTTAAATTTATAATTAGCTAAATTTGGGAGACACTACCACAACCCCCCTAAGTTAATATTTGATCACATTTTTACATATAGAAACTGTTAATTCAGAATGGAGAATCCAACTCAAGTCGTTGTGGCTACCAAATAGATAAACTTCCTAATTCTATACAGTACTGCCTGTTAAAGTTTAGTTTTAATGCTTGGTCATAGCTGATCAGTATATGGATGATTTAAGTTTGTTATTTAAAATTTAACCATAATTATTTCATTACTTGGGAAGAGTATTCAATGTAATTAATACTTTTAAATGTAATTCATTAATTATGGTATATTGGTATTCTTACTGAGAGACTAGATACAAGGTGGAGAGATGCTGTCTTTGTGTTGTGAATAGTAAATGCATTATGGTGCTTTTGCGCTTACAGATGATATAGGCATTTAAGATTAATTCAGACTATTAGGTGTTGAAATGATTCTTTTTCTCTATGACTTGGTAGTCGTGTTTTATATGTAGTAGAATTAAAAATCGCCTCTTTATACATGGCTTTTCTCTGCTGATACAATGAATAAAACAATAAAAATCTATCCCTCCCTTTCCCCCATTTCACTTCTATTTCTTGATGGTATTTTCTGTTGTATTAAATTATTGCCTTGTCATACTGGTGCATCAGGATGCACAGTATCTTAAAATCTCAGGCAGTACAGCAGGAAACATTGGTTGTATTAAAGCTCTTATCTCTCTTTCTCTGTTTGAGGGTTTTAGATGGTAAGGCAAAATTGAAATGTCAAGTCTGTAGATCTATTCAGTCTTGTAAGCAGGGACTGTCATGGGGGCCAGTTACAGTGAGTAACCAAGCAGGAGCTGCATTGTCTGGCCTGGGAACTCCACAGCTGTTAATCGTGCTGCTGTTGTAGTTTGTCACTGCCATGTGTTTTTTGATTGAAGAAAGGCTACAGCATTATGTCTGCCACCAGAATCTTGTAGTAATGATTAAAAACTACTGATCTCTTTTAATAATGTTTCATTAAAATCTTTTTTTTTAATGACTCTAAGTTAAGGAACATAATGTGCTTTTACTGAATAGAGTGCAAAATGGATTACTTGTGCAAAAATGGTAAATTTTATGCACAAAATAAATAAAATCAAATTAACTATAAGAACTTTCATAGGCAGTCATTTCAACTTACAAATATGTGCTGCTTTGCTCATTTCCTTCTAATTTGAGCTGTCCCTAAATTAGTTTTTATTATCTTCCCAAAGAGCTCTAATACATTATTAAATAGAATTATTTTAAAGGCAGAATATCCCATCTAACTTACATGTTTCCTGCTTTCTTAATTTTGGAAGAAATTTAAGATGGAAATTTGAAAATTTGAAAGTACTGACTGATGAATAGACTACAGTTGTTAACAGCTCCTTGACCAAAGTCTGTAACTTTTTTTTAAAAACTTAAATGGTTCAGTACATAACCTGTAACAACAGAGGTTATAGATAGATCTAAGCCCATTTATTTTATGCAACTTGGTGAATTACCTGTTAACTCTTTAATGGTTTAGAGACTATAAATGCATGGCTAGATGCATAAATAAAAAAGTAAGTCTAGTTGTTGAAAAGTTAATAATTTAAATAATTTCACATTTTTACTTGTAAGAATGTGATGTCAAGTCTTTAAGAATTTAATAAAGACTCATTAAATCATAATGAAAGTCATGTTTGAATTAATAAAATATTCAGGATATAAATACATTTATAGGTTTCCAAATGGAGTTAGAGGTTTTTATCTTCAGTAGCTACAGAGACGTTTTACCCTTATAGTAAGTACTTAGGAAATTTAATGTGCTGATCATAGACCAGTTTTAATCTCAGTTTCACAATTATTGGGGGAGGGTGTTAAAACTTATTATGAAATATACATAAAGGAGAATGTATACAAATATATACAAGCGAAAGCATAATATAAAGGAGAGTCACTTAATAATAGCATTCCTCCCTACCACCCTTAGAGTTTTAAAAAAAAGATTATAAGTAAGATGTTATCAGTACCTTAGAAACTAGCTTTTCCTTTTTTTCCCAAACATTTCTTCCTCCTCAGAGGTAACCGTTGTTTTGACTTACGCAGAAATAACCACACTGCTTTTTCTCATAGTTTTGAGAGCTACCGATATATGTCTAAACAATTTATTGTTTAGTTTTGCTGGACAGCAAGCACAAACTTTATGGATAAAGTCTCCACGAAGATGAGCTGAGAGAGTATCTGGAACATAGGCTTTGGCTTCCCAGAGTCTACAGGAATTCTTTCTGGAAAGTTGGTGGGCAGGTGATTAGTGTGTTCTGAACTAGACTTGTCAAAGTATCTTGCTGAGGTTCAGGAGAGATCGGGTACTAGCTGTCTGATCCCAAAAGGTTAAAGACTGCTCATTATTTCTGCTTCTGAATTCATCATGACCTATGTCAGACTTTTCAGAAATAAATAGGGCAAAGCAGAAAAATTCAGAGAGGCAATGTGTATCCTCTGCTGATCAAGGAATCAGGGCAAGGCGAGGAGAGTAAGAATAGGTCATTCCCCATATTTTCTGTTCTCAGACTTAAACTGTGGTATGATGGCAGAAGGGAATGTTGACAGTATGTTTGTCTCATAAGTCTCATTGCTGCAGTCTGGATTGCTTGCCTCCCAAGTCTGATGCACAAGCGTCTGTCTGGAATTCCTTCAAACTGTGCTTCTGGGAATTCCCTTTGCCTCTGTTGGGTGTTGGCTCTGCTTTGTCTATAAACCATGTTGTTGGTTTAGGCTGTCATTTGGTTGTGTGCGTGTACATACAAAAATACATTTATACACACAATATGTATATGCATTACATGTACATACACGTGTGTTCATATACCCACACATGTGTACATATATGTATATAATTTAGTACCCATCCAAGAACTTGTATCTTCCCATTTGATCAGGTTTTCTTTTGTGTCTTTCAGTAATGTTTTCCTCATCTAAATGCAGAATTTCTTACATATTTCTTAAGTTCATTCCTAGATATTTTCTTTCATATTTTTATTTTTTTTAAAGATTTTTATTTATGCATACAAGCTGGGGTACAGGCCAGAGGTGTGGGGCGGTGAGAGGGTTCACCAGAGACAGAGTGGGGAGCAGAACAGGCAGATCGACGGAAATACACTGCTGAGGGGAGCAGCGGGCAAGGCAGGAGAGGTCTGCCGTGCCATGTGGGAATCTCCCCGGCTGGGCGTCAAACTCATGTTGCCACTGCCAACAGCTCTACAGCGCAGCGCTTTAACCGCTGGGGAGGCCCTCTTTCATATTTTTAAATAGATTTTTGTCAGTGTTTTTGAAGATTATTAACTTCATTATACACTCCACTATTTATCTTATTATTTGTAGTGGTTTTACATCTCAGCTGGTTCTTTTGGCTTTTACAGGTAAAAAGTCATATCTGTGACAATTTTATCTCCTTTATAATTTTTATAACTCAGATTTATTTTTCTATAGGATGAATTTATTAAACTTTACTATGATGATAGATAACATTAGTGAATAAGGGATGCCAAGGGATTTGATCTTACATATTTTTTCTTATAACTATTAATATGATGACTTCTAGGATTTCCTAGTATTCCTGAATTACTGGAATAAAACCATTTTGGTCATACTGTGCTATTATTTTAATGTTCTATTGTACTTTGTTTCTGATAATTCATTTAGAACCTCTTCATTAGTGATAATGGTGTGTGCTACATGTACTCTCTGTCAGCATTTGGTTGTCAATATTGCACTTCATGAAAATAATTTGAAAGTTTCACTTTATGCCCTAAAAGATAAGTTTAGTGGCATTTGTCTATGAAATTATTAGGTGCTTAGGACTCTTTGTAAGGAGTGCTATTTAACAATGTATGCACACACATGTACCCCTCGAAGATTTTTTTTTTCCCTTCTGAGGTTAACTTCCTGGAAAATTATTATCTTCTAAATTTTCAAATGTAGTTATGTGAGAGTTGACTATGATTGCTTCAAATGTCTTTAATTTTGGTATAGTGGTTTCCCTTTTTCTTCATTGTGATGTTAATGCTTTTCATTCTTGATTATAAGTTAGTGGGTTTATTTCCTTGCTCCACGAATCAGTTTGTGATTCATTTAATCTCTTGAGTTTCTACTTTTATCTTCATTAACTCTTTCATTCTACTTTTGTTTCTCTTTGATACTCTCTTTGTAAATTTGTAAGTCAGCTGCTTAATGCATTAGTTTTTATTTTCAGTAGATTTAAATATTTAAGGCTGTAAATTTGCTTCTGATCAGAAACTTTGGATTCTGATATGTAGTATTTTTATTATTCTCTGGAAAGTCTGCAGCTTAGGTTAAATTTCTTTTGATGTGATAATATTTTAACAACAGAATTGTGTGTCATTTCCATACCAGGAAGTCCAGGTCAAACTCTGGTTTTGCATATGAAAACCTGTGATGAAGATTTAACTTAAAAATGTATCATTTGAAGTATAATTGTTTACAAGCTTTTCCCTTTACTCAGCCATGGTAATGTGAACTAGAGAAGATTAAATTCATACACTGATTAGGGTCATAATTAGTATAAAGGGTGCTTACTTATTAAAAAAGTATTTTTGGAATATATAGTTTTATTTTATTCTGAAAGGTTACTGTGAGGTTGTCTCTTAAAATATGCAAGATATGTGGAAATATCAATTTGTCATTTACTAAAAACTGCTTAAGGACTTTAATACATGGTCATTATTGACAAGTAAGTTGTCGATAAAATGATAAAGATTTGGAAGATTCTTCTTGCTGTGGACGTTAATTTATATTCTGGGTCTAGTCAAATATGTGTACAAATAATCTACATAGAGATCAGAGTGACCAGCTTAATAGCTTTTTAAAATAGCTGTTTAGGTTTCATGTAGTCTGTTGCTTCTTTTTGTCCTGGTTAATGAATGCATCATTTCAGGGAGAGGTGGGGGAGCGGGAACTCACTCTAAGTCTATAAGAAAAATGACACATAGGATGCTCACTTTTTTTAGACTGATAAAAATATTTTAAACCCAAGAGAACCTAAACATAGGAACTCTGACTCTTATTTGGGAGAATTAGATAATTGTTCATACATGGAATTTTAGAACTAGAAGTAAGAACATGTTTAATTTAAAAAAAATTTCATTTTATTTCCCAGTCACACTAGGGAATTAAGATACAGTGGACCTTGCTGTTTGAAAGTTGTTTTATTAAGAGACTGAGACTTGAGTTAACGATTACTAAACCTGATTTTATTCAAAAGAATACAGAATATTTGCTTTGTAAGAGTACATTGTAGTATAGACTCTTAGTAAATTCTTATTAACTTTGTTTTATAGAGAATACAAGCCAGCATTCTAAAAGCATTTAACAACCCAACTACTAAAACTGCTGATGATGAAACTAGAAAAAAGGTCAAAGGTATGTTGACACTGTTAAAACGTTCTTCTAGAAGAAAATATGGAAAGTTTTCAGGGGAAAAATAACTCAACATTATGTGAACTAATTCTTAAAAGTAGTGACCTTAAGAGGAGGGTATATATTTATGACTCCATTCACTGCAAAATCGCCTAGCAAGTCATAGAAATAAACTGTTAGAATGTAACCATGCAATTTTTTTAAACTAAAATTATTATCAAATATCAGATTGACACCGATGCCCTTATGTGAGGTGTCCTAAGAGAGATTTTAAAAAATACATTCTCGAGTGTGTTGTTCTTTTGTTTTGAAATGGTGCCATCTAGTGCATGTTTAGAATAACTGCTTACTTTTTCTTCCCTTCCTTCCAGTTTTGTAGTCTTTTATATTTTCAGTTCCTTGTAGAATTTTTCTTAATAAAACATCTTAATTTATCATGCTGTTTCTAAAGTTTTCATAGCTAATGTTTGCTAATATAGCCAGATAATGTCTTTCTATCATTCAGTGCTTCAAATAATGTTTTAAATATTGTTTGTATAAAATCTGAAAGAAGCGACCCCAAAAGGATAAAAGAGAAGTTTGAAAGAGTAGTGAATAGCTTTGTTAATATATTTCCCCTTCCGATTTACTATGGAAAATGTCAAACTTGAGGTAAGAGAGAACAGTTATGATGAAGCCCCACGTACCCATGTATCCATCACCCAACTTAAACTACCTTCAGTTGTGTGTTTCATTTATTTTCTCCCATCCTCAGATTGTTTTAAAGCAATTAATAATTTCCTTTGATTTATAAATATTTCCTGAACAGAAAAATTTAACCTTTTTAAAAACTGAATCATTACTCATGTTAATTTTTTTATATAGCCTCAAATCCCTTCAACTTCTAGGTTAGGCACAGAGGTTTTACAGGATTTAATGGAGGAGTCGAGGGTGGTATGAAGAGTGATTATCACTCTACCTATTTTACCTTTTATTTACTTTAAAAAAAAAACATTTGGGGCCTCCCCGGTGGCGCAGTGGTTGGGCGCTGCGCTGTGGAGCTGTCGGCAGCGGTAGCGGCGACGCGAGTTCTACGCCCAGCCAGGGAGAATCCCACATGGTGCGGCAGACCTCTCCTGCCTCCCCCGCTGCTCCCCTCAGCAGTGTATCTCTGATCTGCCTGTTCTGCTCCTCACTCTGTCTCTGGTGAACCCTCTTGCCGCCCCAGGCCTCTGGCCTGTACCCCAGCTTGTATGTATAAATAAAAAATAAATCTTTAAAAAAAATAAAATAAATGAAAAAACATTTATTTATTTATGCATACAAGAACCAGGGTGTAGGCCAGAGGTGCATGGGGTGAGAGGATTTACTGAGACAGTAGGGAGCAGAACAGGTGGATCTACTGAAATACACTGAGGGGAGTAGTGGGTGAGACAGGAGAGGTCTGTTGTGCCATGTGAATTAGCAACTTGGCCTGGAATTAAACTCTTGGGATCCAACTGAATTCTTGGAACCCAACTCATGCTGCATTTGCTACCTTGATAGCTCTGAGACATTAACCCCTGTGCCACCAGGGAGGCCTTTATTTTACAGGTTAAGTTTAAGAATACTTTATTTCTTGGTGGTTACTGTAGTTAATAGTCAGTTTCTCTACAGAATTGTAAAGGAAAAAGACATCATAACATCATAGAGTAAAATATAATATTAGGTGCTGTAGTGTACATGTGCCTTATTCAGATATTTTTGAATCAATAAAAAATAGCATGTTATATTGGTAGGTGATGATTGACATATTCTTTGCATTTAAAAAGTATATTTTTACAGCATACGGAAGAGAAGGTGTGAAAATGAACTTCATAGATCGGATCTTTATTGGTGAATTAACTAGCACTGTCATGTGTGAAGAATGTGCAAATGTAAGTATTTTGGAATTCAGTGTGGAATATATTATAATCACATCATTTTACTGTGTTCTTTCACATGAAATTATTAACAGCCTTTTATTTTTATTTGTGATGGATGCCTATATAATAATTTTTGAAAGTCTTTTTAAAATATACCCTTTACTCCTAGGAATTATACATAATTTACAATTTTTTAAAATAAATGTGTTGTTTTATTTTTCCATGGACAAACTTATGCAGTACCTTTAAACCTATTTAATTTATTTTTTTTTAAAGATTTATTTTTTATTTATACATACAAGCTGGGGCACAGGCCAGAGGCGTGGGGCGGCGACAGGGTTCACCAGAGACAGAGTTGGTAGCAGAACAGGCAGATCAGAAATACACTGCTGAGGGGAGCAGTGGGCAAGGCAAGAGAGGTCTGCTGCGCCATGTGGGATTCTCCCCGGCTGGGCGTCGAACTCGCTTTGCCTCTGCCGACAGCTCCACAGTGCAGCGCTTAATCGCTGCGCCACTGGGGAGGCCCTAAACCTATTTTAATTTTATAGAATGTGTTAACTTCTTGTTTGAAATGATAAAAATTTCTATGAAGAGAGTCACTATGTTATATTTAGTGCATTAAATTGTAATTCCAATAGAAATAATTTCATGTAGTGATGTAATTTAGGGTTATCAGTCACATTAGATTTTAGGTTTACATTTATATGCTTTGTTAAAGGTTTCTTTTTTAAGTAGGCTTCACTCATCTTTGAACTTAGTGGTAATATTAAGTGTCACATCTGTATTTTAACAATTTTAATTATTTATAAATTTTTACAGATTTTCGGTTGGTTAACTTTTCTGAAAGTGTAATGCTTAGAGTTTAAGTCTAAACTTTCATCAGTTTTTAATGGTAAAAGAGAGATTCTTTATGTCTGTTTTCTTGTCCCAGATTATGGAGTATGTTTCTTCTGTAGTATATAAAATTAGGATTATATGTTATATCTCCTTCCAGCCTATTGTGTCAAAGCACAGAATGGGTCAATATGATTTCTTTCTTACTAGCTAGAAAGTATCTTTTAAGACAATTATCCTAAGGAATCTAAAAAACTCATGTCTCTGGCTTTTTAAACATTTCATATTTTATTTATCCTTTGTGCTGCCATTCCTATTAAATCATTATTTGTTTGAAGAACATTTTTAAACTTAAATTTTAAGTTTCCTGAGAAGTTTTTTTTTTAAGACTTTACAAAACTACATTGTCTACATTAGAATTCTAACTGAAGTTCTCAATATGTTTTCTTTTTAAGATCTCTATGGTGAAAGATCCTTTCATTGATATTTCACTTCCTATAATAGAAGAAAGGGTAAGGAGAAAAAGCTTAATGAGTCTTTTGTAAGAGGCATTTTTTC
Organism: Scalopus aquaticus; assembly: GCA_004024925.1. Classification (NCBI taxonomy): domain Eukaryota; kingdom Metazoa; phylum Chordata; class Mammalia; order Eulipotyphla; family Talpidae; genus Scalopus; species Scalopus aquaticus. The sequence goes on from PVIJ01005078.1 coordinate 21,729, forward strand.
ATTTATACATTTATTCATTTATACATTTATACATTTTTTTACATATTAAGTAGAGTTTATACAGTGTATTTGATACTGGGATTTGTGTATATATGCATAAAGTATGATATTTTGTGAGCTAATGTTAAGGAAATTATATTTCAAATAAATTCAAAATTGTAAAAAGTAGATGATATCCAGAATTTATTTGCTAAAAGTTTTGTGTTATGGACATGCATCTATCTAGGTCTCAAAGCCTGTACTTCTGGGAAAGATGAGTAAATACAGAAGTTCACAGGAGACAGATAATGGTCAGTACAATGGTACAATGGCTATAGAAAATACTTATCAACCTAGAGCCACCCAGAAGCATTTTTCATCTAAAAATAAGGTAAGACTATGTTGCATTTGTGAGACATCTTTTTTTAAAAAACTTTTAATTTCAAAAATAGAGGAATTAGTATAATAAACTCCCATATAGCTATTTCTCTACTTTATAATAATCAGTTAATGGCTAATCATGTGTTATCTATATCTATCCCACAGTCTCCTCATTTCCTCCCAGATTATTTTGAAATAAACCCTAAATATATCATTTACTTCAGTTTATCTGAAAAATTAAATACTTTATTTATTTTATTTTAAAGATTTATTTATTTATGCATAGAAGCTGGGGTGTAGGCCAGAGGTGTGGGGTGGTGAGAGGGTTCAGCAGAGACAGAGTGGGGAGCAGAACAGGCAGATCGACTGAAACACACTGCTGAGGGCATCAGCGGGAGAGGCAGGAGAGGTCCGCTGCGCCATGTGGGAAGCTCCCTGACTGGGCATCGAACTCGTGCTGCAGTGGCTCTGGACAGCTTCACAGTGCTGCGCTTAACCCGTCGCGCCACCAGGAAGGCCCCAATACTCTTTTTTAAAAATTATTTTTATTAGTTTTCATTGGGCCTACCATATTTGAATATAGTTGCATTTCTTGAGTTACATTTTATCTTTGGTGTTTCATATGATATTGTATGTACTTCATGAATGTGACTTTTCAATAATCATATTTTGTCATATGATTGTAATTTATAGGAAAATTCTAAACTAGGCAATTTGCTATTTCAGTTGTATTCTCAAAGCACAGCCTTGTACATATATCTTCTGATTTCAAAATTGTAAGGTCAGGATACTTTTTGTCTTAAAAGGCAACCCTCTGCAAAGATTTTGTGTCAGTTTTGTCAATGCTTGAGTTTTTATGAAATACTCTTTTCAGAAATATAGCCATAATACCATGAGCATGGTACTAATATTAATTAATGCTATTGCATTCCTTTGTTCTCCTTTATTTCCTTTCTAAGGCAGTTAGATCTAGAGGCTTAATTAGGTTCAAATTTGTAATTTAATTTTTGGTAAGAAAATTTTAAGTGGTGGTATATCCTTCTATTTAGGAGATGAACATAATGTTTGATGTCTCTCTTTCTGTGATATGGCCAATCATTGATGACCATTGTCTAGACCTATTATTTCATTGGGGACATCACCTGGGTATTGTTTTTCCCATGTGAATTTAAAGAAATATCTGAATTTTTACTTCATTTAAAAAATCCTTTTTGCATGATTTGGTGTTACTGACAGTTGAAAAGCCTCCCTCAATGCCCTGTTCCACAGAGCCCTATTCCCTTCTCTGCAGATGGGTCGCCACCATTATTGTTTCTTGTTTAAAGGTTTACTTTTAAATTAGAACCATTTGTTAGTATATCTTCTATTTACTGTAGTTTTCTACAGTTTAGGAAGTAGATGTCAGTGTAGTAGAAATGGTATTTATTTAGTACTTGTAGAATGTTTAAATAAGGCTTACTGGCATTTATTTTTAGTAAGGTCACAAGATTCTTTTCTCTGAAAACACTGTCAACTTACAGAATCAACTAATTCATGGCAGAAAAAGTGTAAAAAAATTTTCATCTGGAGATGATAAAACTGTTGTCATATACCGGAAAAATGAAAACCCTGAAATGAATGGGGATTCTTCAGTGTTTGTGAGCATCAGGAGTGCTGAAACGACGCTGACTGAAAGCCCCACCGACGGCAGCGAGAAGGAAGCCAGCCACTCTGAAAGTAGTGCGGATGCGGACAGTGAGGCTTCAGAATCTGAAAGTGCTTCTAATAACTCTGTGTTTTTGCGATGCAGTAATGGATGCTGTGTGCACACAAATGGACACCTCCCCCACCCACCAGCAAGTCAACGGCACATCAGGAAGACTGACAGTGGTGATGAGGGAGTGGCTGAAGCTATTTCTGAACTTCATTTGAGCAATGCTGAAATGGGAGATAGAAATTTTGACAGAGAAAACCAGCCATTAAGTGTTCCAAATAATTTCTGTTTTTCAGAGGAGAAGCATATGGTGTCTCACAGCCCCCAAAATGCTTTTCAGACCCTTTCTCAGAGCTATGTAACTACATCTAAAGAATGTTCAATTCAGTCCTGTCTCTACCAGTTTACATCTATGGAATTACTAATGGGGAATAACAAGCTTCTCTGTGAGAATTGTACTGAAAAGAAACAGAAGTACCAAAAGGAAACCAGTTCGGCAGGTAAATATTTAGCTTAGATTTTTTATATTGATGAATTATCAGATAGACTGACTAGTAGGTTGCTCAGGAATCTGAGAACTCTGTCTCCATACTTGAGCTGTTTGGAGGTAGGGGTCATCTTATTTATATTTGTATCTCAGTATTGAAGATACTGAGCAGTGTAAATTTTCAATAGATTTTTTTTTAAATGAATTGAACAGGAAGTATCCATTTCTGCCTTGAAAATGTAAACCCACATAATTTTATTTCAGGGAATTCTCTGAGATCTTTCCAGAAGAATTTCCTAAAACTTACAGTTGTATCACTGGTAAGATTAATGAGATTAATGTGCTCCACAGATTCCATCAATCTACTGTAAAGTCATAGCATAAGATATATTTGGTGATTTTAAATAATTGTATGTTATAAAGCTAGCAATATAGTAGCTATGTTCAGTTGACCAAAGTAGAATAAAAAAGAATGGTCAAGTAAGAAAATTTCAGTGTATTCTAGCCTTGACTAAATGGAGAGAATGTTCTGATTCTTAATGACTAGCTGTTTCAAAATGTAGGCTTTATTATTACTTGGAAATGTGAAGCTAACAGATCAGGACCACTCTGCCACTGAAAAGATAATTTGGACTTAGAGTTCCCAAGAAGAGGGAGCATGCCAAGCCGTGTCATCCAGGGCTACAGGGGGAGGCATCAAGGGTGGTCAGAAGACGGAGAGATCAAGGGGGGAACGTGGGCAAGAGTCTTCATTGTGGCTGCTGTAGAAACGAAGGAACAAGGCAGGGTGAGAAGGCTTAGGTTTTTGTTTGTTTGTTTTTTAATTATTTCAGTGGGTCTGGGGGTTAATGAGTATCTCTAGTTGTCTGGTATCTGACCCTGGTATAATTAAGGGAGATAGAGTGGTGACCTAGAATATAAGCCCTAGAGTATAAGATTATCAGGATATAAGTGTATATAGGTAGTGGTTACAGTGTTGGCTTTAGGTTTGCTGAAAGATACATTTGAATTGTTTAGTACCTCTAGGAAGTTTTAACCTTGGGAGAGGCCATCCCCCCAGTGTCAACAAGGCTCCAGATATCAAAGTATCAGAATAAAGACATATTTAATGCACTAGTAATTAAACAAATGTGTAGATGGAAGAAGGGAGAAATACCAATTTACATTAATCCAAGTTACGTGTGCAATTGGCCATATTCAAGTCCCGTTATAAGTCCTCCTAACTATCTCTTATTGTAATGGCCCTTGGTCCCATGGTGTGTGATCTCCTTTCACTATAATGACTAATGACCCATTTTTCTCAACTACAGATGTTTATGGTGGTCTTTGGCTGGAGAGCATTGACATAAGTCAATACTGGTTCATCTACTTTCAGCTTCCAAAGTTTTGTTGCAAGTGCCACCTCTCCCTATTCTTTAAATTTATAAGTATGTGCCTTAAAAAAATTCCTGTCATTTTAGTGGAGTTTTTGGAATGGAAATAGAGTCACCCAGTAGCCAGAAGTCTAATTACCTTTTTATAATTTTCTAAATGTGGTCTGATGCTTCTGTATTGATGTTTGTGGAAAAAGTATATAAAATGTATATGAAATGTATATAAAATGGAATTTTATAAATAAGTGTATTATATTTCATGCAGAAAGAAAAGCAGAAGGGGTTTATACTAATGCGAGGAAGCAGTTGCTCATTTCTGCTGTTCCAGCTATCCTAATTCTCCATCTGAAAAGATTCCATCAGGTAAAAATCCCGTTAGTAGCACTTCGGTCATTTACATCATTTGTTTTGTGGAAACCTAAGTGATGATTAATATTGTAAATATGTAGAGAGCTCTTAAAGATCAAGAAGAATACCAAGACCCCAACAATAGAGTGGGTAAAGAACATAAATTGACAATTCATAAAAGAAGTGAAAAATGGAGAAAGTGTGAAAAAAGCCATCCTTTTCAGCAGAACAACAATGAAATTACTTTTTTTAACCTGCCTAAGTGGGTAAAAGATATTAGTGTTGATAAGGATGAAGCAAGATATAGGCACTCTCATTTATCAACTATGGGAGTATAAGTTGGTAACAATTAGAAGGTAATAACATCAAGAATATTAAGTAATATTTTCAATAAAACAATTTTTTGAGCAAAAGTAACTATTGCGACTAAATAATTCCACTCGTAATTCCACTTGCAAGGAAATAGAGATAAATATAAAACACGTGTCCTACTCATTGTAGAATATGCCATATCTAACTTAGCTAATGTCCAGTGTACAGAATATCAAAATTATATTTTAATGACATGGGAAAAACACAATATATCATTCAATTAAAAGAAAAAGAAGAGGCATGAGATGGCATGTGCTCAAATATAAGGCAAGTTATTTTCTAGAAATTACTCCCTAGAGAAATAGGTTCATTTTATATTAATGCCTTTTACAGAGTCTCTCCCATTGTAGAGGTAATTTATCAGGAGCAAAGTACTGTTTGTGTAGAAGCTCATTAGCCTGATAAAATCTCAGATAGTACTGGTGTCAGTGCTTATGGAGGTCTCCCGATGAGAAAAAAGGAATTGAAAAAAAACAAATTAAGTACGGATTAAAATCATTATATCTGGGATATGACCTCAAAAGTTAGTGTCAGATATGTTAAGCTTTCCAAAGATCAGTTGAGAAAACAAATCAGTGTTATATTTTGGTCAAAAAATAAAGTTTTTTAAAAGATAAAAAAATAAAGAGGCAACAGATCTACAATAAAGTTATGTGATTAGTATGCAAATGGAAAAAAACAATCCTTGAAGTTAGTAAAATCCTGTTTGAAAGTTTTGCTTCTCTTGATTAAGAACTCATTCCAATAGAACCCCATTTCTACTTATGGGTTTCCTACTTAATACCTTTGATAGTCTGTCAGTTTTTATTGTCATTATGTAATGCAGAGCATATTTTTTAAGGTCTGCTTTTGGAAATTAGTAAAACAAGTAGAACTTATTTAAGATGATGAAAGATCATTTCAATTTATATATAATTTACTATTTTGATATTTGTGTTGAGGATTTTTCTTCTTTTTTAATGAATATCACTGAATTTTAGAATTGAAAAGGACCTAATCTATTAATTTATACTCATTTTCTGCCTAGATCTAGATGAGGCTGCCTAGAGTCAAGTTAGCTGTTAGCCAGTTATTAGTCAGACATAAAACACCAGGCTCTTGACTCTTTAGTCGAATATATTTTCATGATAGTGTAAATGTCAGTAGCTTAACTTTCATCACATTGAATTTTTCACTGAGTGCTGAAAGGCCACAGTAAAAGTAATTGTTCTCATATTTGTGTAAAAATGCATGTTTAAAGAATATTCTTTTGCGACAACAATTCACGAAACCTAGTGAAAAACTTGGTGCTATACCAATTTTGCATTATTTGTCACATTTTTATATCTATGAAAAAATTTTTAGGATTCTTTTTTTGTGTTAACAAACAATAATTTAGATGTAAATTTGTTGCTTTAAAATTTTTTGGTCTTTTTAAGGCTGGCTTGAGTCTTCGCAAAGTTAACAGACATGTGGATTTTCCACTTTTGCTTGATTTAGCACCCTTCTGTTCTGCTACTTGTAAGGTATGTTATTCAAATATTTAATTAATTTACAAATAATATGCTTAAAAGCAGTCTATGTGTTGTTTATTAGACCATGGTTTTCTTTTCTAAAATAAGCGTCTCCTTTAAAAGGGAAATGTATAGTTAGTGAAGTTAAGTCACTAACATGTGGGACACATTCCACACACATTGTCACTTGGGAGACAGAATAAGGGAAAGTTGCAGAGGTGGGTAATGCGTGAGGCATAGTGGACATGAAGGTCAAAACTGTCTGTAAATGCTACTGGCAGCACATGGCTGCTGGAGAAGCAAGCAGAGTTTGGGCCTCTCCAGTTTTTTGTGACCGATGTGCTTAATTGACAGTAGTTTTACCATTTGTGAAGCTCTTTAATCTTTTGCAGATCAATTTACTAGTGCATTGTTTTTCATGCCCTTTCATGTGCAATACTGAGAATAGTGTACTTGTCAAAATTGCTAATACTTTATTAAGTATAAGAAGCAGACTGGTTTATAATTACTTATATGTAAGAACTGTGCAGGTAAATTGATGACTTTGTCTTTGAGAGAACTGAACAGTTAATGGGGAAACAGTACAATGAACCCCTAGCACCCATCACCTAGCCCTAGAACCTTTAGATACATTACCAGTCCTGCCCAGTCTACACCCTCATTCTCTTCTTCCTCTTGCATTAGTTTCAAACAGATTATCAGGGATCATTTAATTCTTAAGTGTTTCACAATGTGTCTCAAAAAGATGATCACTTCCCCCTTTTTACTTTTTACTTTCCTTTTTTGATTTAAGATTTATTGAGGTAATTCATACAATGTTGTGAGCACATTGCTAACTGAATCCTAGCAAAATAAAGAAAAGCAGTAAATACTGCTCTCTAATAGGTTGGCTCTGATTACATTTTTGCCTTTACTGGAGAAATGTATATAAATGAAAAGAAGTATATAGTTACATCTCAAAGTTAAAGATGAGAGAAATGTATATAAATGAAAAGAAGTATATAGTTACATCTCAAAGTTAAAGTTAAAGATGATACTAGGACTTTCCCCCCCCCCCCCGCTTTTTAAACATAACTAACAATAATTCCTTCAAATCATCTAATGTATATATTCCTGCTGTCTCATAAATAAAAATTTTAAATGAATTAGTGTCTAAATAAGGGCTACAGATTATGGTTGGATAATATCTTTTAGTCTTTTATTTTTTTAAAAAAAAGACTTATTTGGGCCTCCCTGGTGGTGCAGCAGTTAAGCGCTGCGCTGTGGAGCTGTCGGCTGTGACGCGAGTTTGACGCCCAGCTGGGGAGATTCCCACATGGTGCGGCAGACCTCACCCACTGCTCCCCTCAGCAGTGTATCTCTGATCTGCCTGTTCTTTTCCCCACTCTGTCTCTGGTGAAACTTCTCACCACCCCATGCCTCTGGCCTGTACCCCAGCTTGAATAAATAAACCTTAAAAAAATAAAAATTAAAAAAAAAAAGATTTATGTATGCATACAAGCTGGGGTACAGGCCAGAGGCATGGGGCGGTGAGGGGGTCATTAATATAGCTTCCCTGCTCCCATCTCTATCTCCTCCTTTCCCTCCACTTGCAGTTTATTTGTTGAAGTAATTGGAGCATCTTTCTGGTAGTTGCCGCAGTTTAGATTTTGATTATTGTTCTCGTGTCCTTTATTTTCCCGCAACTAGGTAGTTATATTTAGAGAGGCTTGAACAGATTCAGGTTTGATATTCCTTTATTGGTAAGGCCATTTCATATGAAGACTCATATTTTTTCATAAGTTGATACATAATGGTATTAGCAATCATATAATATGCAGTGCCAGATCCATAAGTTCATTAAGAATTACATAATATTCATATTCTAATTCATTCTTTATTTTAGCTAGCTAGAATACTATATATAGATAAATTCTTTTCATCTATTCAGTTATATGTTCTTATAGAAAAGGCAGGATAAATGTTCACTTCTTTTCTGCCCCCTTATGAACCAGTTTTCAAAGTAATGAATTAGTTCACTGGCATCTTCAAACTGTAATCACTTAATTTATCATTATGAAATCATGGATTTAAGCATATTACATGTTTCAATTTATTACACCTTTTTATTCATGGTCTAATATTAGTCTAATGGAGCTACTGTTTGACCCATTTCATACTGAAAGCCACTTCCATTTGGCTGCTGGGTTCTTTTGACATGACCTTACGGGTTCCTCTTTGAATAATTATGCCACCAACCGGGTATTCATTTGCTTAACATTTTTATTTTCACTTTTTGTTTAACAATTAGAAAAATGTTACATATTTCCTAAGTAAAATGTATCAAATATACAAAACAAGGTAAATTCAAGGACGTGTAGCTTTTCTTCATGTCTTTTCCACCTCTTTCTACCCGCCCCTTACAGGTAACCATTGGAAGAATTATGGTTTATTAAATTATAAGATAGTTATATATGCATCTCCCCTTTTAAATAATTAGTTTACAATATGTATCCTTTTTTCTAATTTATTCTTAACATTGTATTCTGGAGATTATTCTATAGCCAGTTTTTAGAATCTTCTGATCCGTAGTCAGATGCGTTATCCTTTATACCACTAGCCCTGTACTTATTCTATAACCAGTTTTTAGGAATAGTTTGCAATCCCATTATTCAAACAGCATGATATTTTATTGTATGGATACATGATAGTTTATTCAACCACCTCCCTGTTTATGGACATTCGGGTCTATTCTGGTCTTTTGCTATTATAGTAATACTATAATTAACAGTCTGGTGCATGTCTTTTTACATTTTGGATATGTACCTGTGAGACAGACTCCTAGGAATATGATTGGTGAATCCAAGAGTAATGTATAGCCAGATAACATGAAATATCAGTGAAATGTGAGTACCCTTTCCTCCATAGCCCATCCAAGAGTGAAAATTGTCAGTTTTGTAAAAAAAATTCTGCTGGTCTAATGTGTGTGGACAAGCATCTCAGTGTAGTTTTAATATGCATTTCTCTTTTTTAAAGCAGGACATACATCTGACTTAATTCTCCTATTCAGTAAATATTACTGATTTGGGTTTTTTCTTTGTTTAAAAGAATGTGAGTGTGGGAGATAAAGTTCTTTATGGTCTCTATGGCATAGTGGAACACAGTGGCTCCATGAGAGGAGGTCACTACACTGCTTATGTGAAAGTGAGAACACCCTCCAAGAAATTACTGGAACATATCACTGGAAAGAAAAATGTACCTGGTATGCGATCCTAACTTTACTTAATTCTTAAAAACAATTGAATTTATTCTTTCTTTTCTGGAAGACGTGTGTTATTTTGTGGATATGTTAAGTGGATTCACTTTGCTAATGTTAAAGTGAGAATTATCTTTGAGTACTTAGATGATCTTGGAGAATCCTCAGTGTCATAAGGCTGTAACCATCAGGGTGGTGTGAAGTGACACACAGTTTTCCAAGGTGGTAAGTCATTATGGATTGCAATGGAGTAATCTTTTCTTTAACAGTGTCAAAAATTTCCAATGACATTCAGGTCCTCAGTTGAGTTAAAGTTTGAGTTAAAAATGTCTTGATTCTGCTTAAAGAGCAGTGAGCTAGTAATTCTGTCACTGTTCCCTATTCCCTTTAGTGAAAATGATTCTTTTCCCTGAGAAAAGGTATATTTATAAGACTATCTAATATTTCACTTGATATTAAAAGTAAAGTGAGGGAAGGGGAGGGAGGGAGAGGGATCAAAACAGGGGAGGGGAGAACACAAGGGACTATGGTGATGGTGTATGGGAGAATTGAGGATGGGAATTTTGCAGGGACTACACCTGAAAGAAGAAAGCATGCATTGTACAAAAAGGAAGAATGATGTGTAATATATATATAATAAAATAAATACAGAATAAACACAGAGTACAATTCTTAAGTTTAAAAAATAAATAAAAGTAAAGTGATATTGTTAGCCCCACAATATTAATGTTTTGAAAGAGCTCATTTGGAAGATGTTTAACCTAAAAAGAAATGGACTTAAGCGGTAAGATCTAGAAATAGCTAGTTTGTGATGAATGTGTTATTGTTTACAATGCAGAGTAATTACATAACATACTTCTTGTTAAAAGTTATACTTTTTGTTTTGTTAGGTCTGAAGGAACCTGATGGTGATTCAGCTGACCAGTGGGTCCATGTTAGTGACACTTACGTGCAGGTGGTTCCAGAATCAAGAGCACTTAGTGCACAAGCATACCTGCTTTTTTATGAAAGAATATTATAACTATTACTTATGACTGATAATGATTACTTAGATCACTTTTATTTAAATGCTGCAGTAATAACCATAATATACAATGTGCCTTTGTAATCTTTTCGGTAGGAATAGCATGTCTATCAAATGCTTCTTAACATTTTTACCATTTTGGTGAATCCTTTTAAAGTAAATTTAATTTACTCAATGCTTTCAAATTTATAGTCTTAGATGTAAAAAGACATTAAAAATACATGTCATGGGAGAAAAAACAGAATTTACAGTAATAGAAGAAAACTCCTTTATGATGTGGCTTACTTTACAGGCATTTAGAAATGGTGTAGACTAAATCCATTCCTTAAAACAGCATTTCCCAAATGTGAGTGACATGCCACCTTTATGATCTCATATATATGTATGTATCTTCTGTGTCATTGTTAGCATCTATTTTTAACCTTATCTTTTAGTTTTACTTTTTTGATATTAGACTTGTTTTGGGCAACCTTACTTGATATTTTATGTGCTAGTTATATTTTTTCTAATAAACATTAAAATATATAACTGTTAAAGAAAACTTGTTCATCCATACAGCACTCCACTTAAAATCATCTCAGGACTGGCCAGTGGTATATGTAGGAATAATACTGTGTGGGAAATATTGCTTAATACATAATTACACGAAGTGACATTTAATACATTTTAATGACCTTGTCATGATTCAACCATATTAAAAGAGTACCACTGTAAGTTCAGTAAGAAGGGGATGCAAATAATATAGTGATTATCATATTGCGTTGAGATTTTCAGAACTAGAAAAATGTTGAAATATTTCACCAATGTATTTATTTGCAGCCTATTTATAATGATTTGAGGATAATTTATAAGTGGTTAGCCAAGGCAAGGTTAAGATATAATTGTAGATAACTGTAAAATGCAGAATTGGTAAATAGAAGTTGTTAATCCACAGATTATTAATAGAATACCTTTGAAATATATTATTGCCAAATTAAATTTGTAAATAATAGAAACTTATAGTCTATTATATTAACAGAGAAGTATATTTTCTCTGCAAGTCAGTAAATATTAATCATGGTTTGAGATTACTTTCTTTTTTTTGCTTCCAACAGCATCATTAATGAATTCAGGTGAATTTGGCTTTCATTTTAATGGGACTTAAAAGTTGGCATTTCTGATTTTTTAGTAATTAAATAATATAAAAAATGATACTTATCGCCCCTCCCCAGAATACATATTAACATGTCAAAACTTGGCATAAAAATATTATCACTTAGTTTTACATTTTAAAAAAGTAATGGCTACTTCAAAGTCACATTATTGAGTCAAAACATGTAACTACTTGGCTCAAGCATCCTAATCATTAATGTCAATGAATAGTACTATAGGCAGAGGCTGGATAAATACGTAGTGCCAGCTTATTCTCCCTGTGGGAAGGAAGGATAAGAATAGTGGCTGTAGATAATATATGGAAATATTTAACCAAGATTCTGACTCTTCTTGACATATAAATAACATTATTGAAGTTACTAGTGCTGCATTTTGATATATGGATGCATGGGGTTGGGGGTAGTGTTAAAGATGGTGATGATGGTACACAAAATGCAGAACTTTAAAATGTCATTGCAAATTCTACTTTTAAAGCTGTTGAAATTGTAATAGTGTTTTTCTGGATTTTTGATAGTGAAATATTGGAGAACTATACCTTTATAAGTTAGTCTGCAAACTCAGATTGTTTTCTGTTTTCACTGAGATCTATCCACACTGAAGATTTTAGTACCAAAACAGTGAATTATTTTGAAAACTATTGTCTGCCATGTTGGTGATGACAATTACCATACCCTCCCCACAAATATAAATATCAGGTAACTTCATTTTTCTTTTAGAAAAGAGACCATTAAGAGACATATACTTCTCATTAGATCATCACCTGCTTGTTAGACAGATGAAAGAAAAGGAAAGAGAGGAAAGAAACAAGAGCCTTCTTTTCTGTTGCTCCTTCATTTATTCCTTAACCAAATAGTGAGTGACGGTTAATGTCAAGAGTGAAGGAAAGTGCATGGTTCCTCTTTTCATTGTTAGAATGCTGGGAAATTGACCAGCCACATTTATCAAGTGGAAGATCTTTAGCTTTATTCTGAGTATCAGTTAAGACTAACTTTTCATTAAGTGATACATTGTAGCTTCAGAACATTACCTCAGCACTCAAGTACTACAGGTTTTATGCTTAACTTCACATTTATTCATTAAGTATATATTTATTCAGTTCCTGTTATGGGTCAGACACTATGCTGACACTGTTCTAACATGTTTCAGAGTGGAGAGAACTATATAAGTTTTAACTGAAAAAAAAATTTTTTATGGCCTAGCGCTTGTGAATGCTTTCCCAAGTCTTCTGGAAATAGATTTTGATACCTGAGAATTTTCTAAAGATAGTTTTGTAATAAAGAAAGCATGTTAAGTTATACATGGGTCTGCATTTAAATTGTATTTATTTTTTTTTTAGTATGTCTAAAGCACATTTATGGAGGTACTAAATTGTGAAGCTCCTGTAATAGCAATAGTTTCCAGATGGCCCCAGGAAACAGTGCAAAATAAGTTAGAATGTTTACAGATCAACACAACTACCATGGTATTTGGCCAAATGAATTTAAGAAGTAAAAGAGGTTTCACAAACTTTATTTAGAAACTGGTTTACAGGGTATGCCTAATCCCAGCTTCCCCTAGTTTTTTCCATATTTAAAATAAAACTTTATGCATATTTTTGACATAATCAAACATATGACTATATTTAAGATTTTGTCATTTAATGCTTTTTAAAACGGGTGTGAAGACTGCCTTTTTGGGTGGCCAAGGAGAGTTGTAGTTGTCAGTTCAAAGAGTTGATACCTGTTTTTTTATTTTAAATGTGCCACCAGAGCTATTTTACTATATTTAATAGATCTTAGCTTGCATGTGTGATGATTTTAGTCTGATTTTATACAACAGCTGAGTGAAATTTCCTGAAGATTAAGCTGTGAAATGTATCACCTAATTTTTGTAGTATAAAATAACACCTGCCTACCTTTCTTAAATTCATATTCATAATTGTCTGCATGTTACCTGATCAGATAAGCCTAAGCCAAATGTGTATGTGCAATAAAACTGAGCCTTTATATATTATGTAGTGCGTTGAGAAAGACTATTTTTAGATATATAAAATGTTTTGGCTCATGTAGAATCACCAATTCAAATCTGTTTAAAAGACAGATGACTATATTTTAAATTTTGAGTAACATTAGTTATAATATTCTTACTGTTTTTTCTTTTTGCAGTGTTTTTAGAAAGTGGCTATGTAACTTATTACTTTGATGTTACTATATAAACATGCATAATAACTATTAAATTCTTACTTTGTTTCAAAATTATTTGAACCTCGAGTTTTTGTAGTGCACATTATTGACTTATTGATTATTAAGAATACCTTAACACTGTTACTTACTTTCTTAACTATATTTAAAATACCCTTACAATTTAAAAAATTCATTATTTCAGAACTTCACATCCCAATGGTTTAACACAATAAAAGTCTATTTCTCCCTCACTCAAAGTCCACCCTGACTCTGGTCAGTCTTGCAAAGACAACTGTTTTCCAACTGATAACTCAGGCTGACTCAGTCTTGTGGCTACATCATTTCAACACAGGCCTCCCCATTGTGGCAGGGCAAGAGAGTTCTAAAAGGTCTTGTGCCAACAAATAAGTTTTCATCTTGGATGTGTCACAACCCGTTAGACAAAAGTAGTCCATGCATAATTGCAAGGAAGGATGGTAGGTAAAAGTAAATCTTCCATGGGCTCAGAAGAGAAGGAGAAAGAATATGAGTGCACTAGAAGTCTCACAATCCACCATTTTATTTCCACAAACGGAATACAGTAAGTCCCCTTTCAAGAGACACAGCCCAAAAGCCCCGTCCAGGCAATATTTTATTCTCTAAGACCAGACACTAGAAGTGCTGTGTAAGGGTCTGGAGCTGTTCCTGTTAGTGTGGAGACCGAGGACCCACTGTACAGTGGTAGAACAGGTGGAGCCATAACCACAGTATTCTCATTCAGAAAGGGGAAAAAGAACAGAGAGACTGCCAGGGCCCCTTATCTTGGGAATAGAGTATGTTCATGGTTAGACTTTTTTCCTGTTCTCTCAGAATCCTCCCCCCCCCCCCGACCTTTTTGAATTTATTTTTGCGTAGAAGAACTGGTGTGTAGGCCAGAGGTGGGGGGATGAGAGGATTCACCAGAGACGGAGTGGGAAGCAGAACAGGCACATTGAAATACACTGCTGAGGGGAGCAGTAGACAAAACAAGAGAAGTCTGCTGCACCATGTTTACTTCTGGGTTGGGGGGGGTAGGGGTGTCTGTCTGTCACAGTTGTAGCACTGAGACTTAACCCCTAGGCTACCAGGGAGGTCTGAGAATTCCTCTTTTTAAATCCTCTATAACCACATTTCCACCCTCAGGAAAATTAGCCTGCCTCTGAATAACTGTTGTAAGTATGCCATCCTCAGCTGCTGCACAGCTTTTTTGAGTCTATTTCCTAGGTAATTGGGAACCGAAACTATTTTCTGAGTTTGGAATAATCACAATAGTTAAGATTGACGTTTTCTTTTTCAGTACAACTCTTAAAAACTTAGTATGTATCTAACCTTCTAGTCAGATTTATATGCCATAACCATATGAATTTGAGACAAGTAGATCCTGGGTAGGTTTTACTTCTTTGATTTCCTGCCCCCATATCTCTCTCCTGTAAAATAGGTACTTTCTGTCTATAACCGTTGATGAGAGAGCCATCCTCTTAACCACATCTTCATTCTCAGGCATTTTTTCCCAAGTGAGAAAAAAATAGATTCCACATCTGAATTAACCATTGAAAAAATTTCCAAAATAAGTACAAAGTCTGTAACTTCAGTTATAAGTTTTGCTGCAAGACTGAGTTTTCATGACCCTTTGTCACTTACAGGCTTTCTTCAATTTTTCTCCTACTGCTTGGAGTTGAAAAAGCCAACTACATGAGACTTAATTTCAGGTCGCTTCTGTTCCTTTGTTTTCAGCTTTTACAAACCAATCATTTCTTTTGGAGCTTTACTCTTGTATAATGCTTTGCTAAGTACATCAGATAATACTATCTCACAATGTCCTGTATTACAGCCTCTTCCTTTAACTCAAAATTCATTAGGTACATTTTCTTCCTTCCAGGTTATTGTAGGTGACAGTTCTATCAAATGTCTACTGCTCAATGTGAAGTGCCATGTTTCCAGCCTCCAATATTAGTTTTCTATGCCTGCCAGCAAAACTACATTAATGCCAACTACATATTTTAGGTTGTTTGAGCAGCACCCAAGTTCCATTACCAATATTGGTATTTGTCAGGATAGTCTTACACTGTACCAATGAGTGATTCCGGAATGTGACTGACTTATTGTTGATTTGGGGCTCTTTTTGGCCACTGTTGATCATGAGGCAACTCAATGCTCCAGTTTGACAGAGAACTTGTATTATCTGAAACATGTAGCCACCTTGGTTGATGTGACAGTGCACCTGGTATTGAAAGCTTAGGTTCAGAAATAACACTCATCACTTAACTCACAACCCACTCACTAGAACTAATCCACAAAGTTCTTCCCAAACTTAAGGGGACTCAGGAATGCCATCAACTTTCATGTATTATAAATTTGTGAAGAATCTGATATGGAAGATCAATTATGTAGTACATCATACAGACGAAGTAAATGCAGAAACAGTAATTTGAATCACAATTATAGGTAAGAACAGGCCAGTGTTCTCATTAAATTTACCTTACTTGCTCCTGTCTAGCCTAAATGGCCATTACCTGCATAAAGCCCAGTTTGGTCAATAGTTAAGTAACTGTAGCAATTATTAATTACTATTCTCATTCTTCATTAAGCCAAATAGCCTCATTACATTCTATTAGAGGATTGAGTAACCATATTACTTAAGAGTTAAAGATCTGTAATTTGTAATAATTTACTTGTATTATATTAACTTTAAATACTTTTCATCCTCCACTGTATTTTTCATTTGGCTAAATCATATTCAATATAAAGTTGATCACTTTAGCCATTTTAAGTGTACAATTCAGGGGCAGTAAGTACATTCACAATATGCAAACATCACCACCATTTACTTCCTCATCCTAAACAGAAACTGTACCAACTAAATATTACTTCCTACTTCCTTCTTCCGCCAACCCCAATCAACTGCTATTCTTTGTTATAAGTTTTCCTATCCTAGGTATCTCATATAAGTGAAATTAAACAATACCTCTATCTACTTGTGTGTGCAGTTAAAACCCGTTTAAGTCGGTTGTACTTGCCTGACATCTTCAGATCATAACCTTACAGGAAAATCCTAGATGATACTCGTAATGGAAAGGGACACAGAATTGTAAAATATATTTTCCAGCCTGGCAGTGTGAGGGAGTGTCTCAATAAACTGGCACAGGAACAACCCATTTGGCAATGGGCTTCCAAAATGACTGGCCTATATTGGGGTCGCTTTTCAAACTATTCAGTCATTTTACAAATGCAAAAATTTCTGTGAGATAAGCAGTTTGCTGGCCAGTTGTGAGACAAAAATATGAAACTATCAAAATTTTGCTAGGGAAACAAGCAAACAATTACAAAGTGATTAAAGGGAATAGGTATATAGTTTCACTAGAGAAACAGGTTTTCACAAAGATAAAATGGTTCTAATTAGACTGTTTTTCATGAAAAGAAACCTTAAAATCAGATCCTCCGCCAAAAAATTGGAAAATGACTAACAGAACAAAATCGGAGCCATTCATAATGTGGTTATTACCCAGGGCTATCTGCGTTTCAAGTGTTTTAAGAAAGACTAAATTTCCCACAAAAATCTATACTGAAATTTTTATCATCTACTTGTATTCTTAATATTTTATTTCTACTGTAATCTCTACTACTTTTGCACAATTCTCAATGAAACAATTTAAATACGTGATTCACTCTTCAGTTATGCAAGTTTCATGTTCCCTTCTAGAAAGGCACTTTCCAAGGTTTAGTTTGAGAAATAAATGTATCTTTACCCCATTTTTGTTTTCCATGTAACTTGTAGCTCCTAGCCTGGAAATCGATACTTTTGACACTTGATGATGGTCCATACTAAAACATTGTGAAATAAAAGTATTCTATTCAAGAAATTACATTTCATAAATACTTTCGGGAGGCCATCTTGTAGTTGAAAGAAGTAGCAGGACGGAAACTGCACTTCCCCGCCACTTTCCCCTAAAGGTCGTGGGGAGAGAAAGAAATATTGGGACAAGTTGGGTGTGGTAAGGAAAGCAAATGTCCCCGAAGGGACATTTTTAAGGTTAAAGAGCTACTAAAGGGTGCGCTAACGTCTTCGCCATCGTACCATCTGGAGTTAATTGTGCACCAACGTCCTATCTCATCCCGCGGCGCTCAGAGAGCCAACCAAGGCTATGTATTCCACAAGTTCGGGCTGGGCCCTGGACTGCCCGAAATACCGCTCTGGGCGCAGAAAGCGTCCGTCAGAGTTGAATCAGTTTGACCCTGAGGCCCCTTCGTAGTTTCCAAGTATCGCCGCGAGCTCAGACCCCTTTCCTGAAATGAGAGCCTAAGGAGGGGAAAACATACCTCCTCTGGAAGGAGAATCAAGTTGCTATAGTGAAAAAATTGACGGTGTCCCATGCGGAATACTTAAACCTCTTGGCATTCTGGCCTCTAAAGATGAGAGTGGGCTGGGTACGGCGCTGGCTCCAGTAAGCAGCAAAGTACAGGAATGTTCAGACACTTACATGATGACTACGGAGTCGAGGCGGGTTTGCCCATATCAAAAATGGCGTCGAAACATGTTACCTGAGTACAATCACGTGCTCAAAGACCAGGATGGGGGTCAATATCGCTTCAGATGACTAGCGGATATTATTATTCACTTCCGGGTGAGATTAATCGAGCGCCATCTTGTCTTGTTCGTGAAGAAGTAGAAGCATCGAAAGGGTAGAAGCATTACAGGAACGGTGGCGACAGCGGTGTTCCGGAACCAGAGTGGGTAAGTGGCGGACAACAATTACGCGTGAGGACTTGCCTGGCCATTAAATCTCCTTAGTTTCCGTACCGAAGGTAACATAACTTAAACACGTAAGCTGCGTACGCTGCTTGGCGCGACCGCTGGAACCTCATCCCCTTAAAACAGTGGCATCCGCCTGATTCTGAATCAGTGGTGCTGTAGGTGAAAAAGGAAGCGTTGCTGTTACAGAGAATACTCACGACCTCTTGTCTAACTATGAGAGTTTCTTCTCGGATGAGAAGGGACTAATTGTTGGGCTCCCGACTGGCCGTTAAGCACTGCGCCTGCGCAGTGGGAACCCCCTTGTGGGGAGGGGTACCGGAGGCGGAGAAGGCGGGGGGCCCCGGACCTGGACCTTCTGCGCTGTACAGCTTCCACTACGCAAGCGCAGCCAAAGGGAAATGTGTTCTGTTGACTACCTTTAGGTTCCTTAGTGTGTATTTCTCTTGTGTGCTTTTCCAGTAATGGACATTTTATGTTAAGTTTTATGAGAGAAAATATATTAGTTGTATAATCCTATGATGGTTATTATCATCATATGAACAACATGGGCATTCTCCCTGCTTAATTCATAGGAGAGCAAAATAAACTTGGAATTTAAATGTAGCAAGGCAAAAACAATCAAAACAAACCAGAACAGTAAAGATTCACCAGTGGGACTGTTTTGTAGTGTCATGGGCTGTACGGAAAGTAACAGCAGTAACTTAAGATGTTCTTGAGACTTTGTTTCAAAAAAATTATTAATATACTTTTCTATTTAATGATTTATTTTTTATTTATACATACAAGCTGGGGTACAGGCCAGAGACATGGGGCGGCGAGAGGGTTCACCAGAGACAGAGCGGGGAGCAGAACAGGCAGATCAGAAATGCACTGCTGAGGGGAGCAGCGGGCGAGGCAGGAGAGGTCTGCCGCACCATGTGGGATTCTCCCCACCGGGCTCGAACCCACGTCGCCGCTGCCGACAGCTCCACAGCGCAGCGCTTAACCGCTGTGCCACCGGGGAGGCCCAATATACTTTAATTTTAGAACACTTGATTTGTAGGAAAATTGAACTGACAGTACACTTCCCATAAATACTGCCACCCCTGCCCCACTCCCCCTTATTAACAGTAATTTGGTATGGTACATTTGTTACAATTAATGGCCAAATTGACACATTATTACTAACTTAAGTGCATAGTTAACTCATTTGTTCTACGTTATTGTCTAATGTCCTTTTTCAGTCCCAGGATCCGCTTAGGATATTATATGACATTTAGTTGTCGTGTGTCCTTACTCTTCTCAGGTTGTGACAATTTTCCAGGCTTTCCTTGATTTCAGTGATTATTACAGGCTGAATGGTAACTTCAAAATATGAAGTCTTAACATCAGCATCTCAAAATATGATTGTATTTGGAGATAGGGTCTCTAGAGAAGTAAAATGAGGTCATTAAGGTAGGCCCTAATACAGTCTGACTGGTAGAGAATATTAGGACACACTGGGAACATCAGGTAAAGACAAAGGGAGGAGATATCCATGTACAAGGCAATGAGAGGGACCTTAGAATGAAACCTGTATTGCTGACATTTTGATCTAACCTCAAAAACTGTGAGGAAGTCATTTCTGTTGTTTAAGACACTCAGTTTATGGTACGTTATGGCAGACCTAGTAAATTAATACAGTGATCTTAACAGTTTTGAGGAGTGACTGGTCAGGTATATTGTAGTGTGTTCTGCTATTGGGGTTTGTGATGTTTTTCTCGTAAGACTGGTGTTATATGTCTGAGGCAAATTTTCATTACGTCCTATTAAAGGTACATACTATGAAAGGGACTTATCAACTTGATATTAGCCTTCACCTTCTTGAGGTAGTGCTTGTCCATGCTGAAGTTACTCTCCCCCACCTCCACTCCATACTGTGGTCATCAGAAGGAAGTTTCTTTCATATTGAGTGGAGTACATATTGAGTACTCCTTTGGGGTGGAGTACCCACATAACTTACATACAATTCCTCTGCACAAGAGATTTGTTCTTTAAATCAGTATGGACTCAGATAGTTGTGTCTTAATTCATGTTGTGTCTTAATTCATGTTGTAAGCCAATACTACTTTATTTTATTCCTCAAATTGTTCAGCTTTGGAGAGCTTGCTACATCCCCCTTGACATGCTCCCATCCTTTAGTGAGGGAAAGGGGAGGCACTTTCTTAATTTCTGATACTATAAGGGCTCCAGACTCATTTTGTATATTTCTTGCCCAGTTCTAGGAATCAGCTGTTTGTCTAAAGGGTGCTACTGAGGTGTCGTTTCCTTTAGGCACTCTGCATTTCTTTTCAATTACCATTTTTAAAATATAGGGCCTCCCTGATGGTGCAGCAGGTTAAGCACAGTGCCATGAAGCTATCCAGAGCCACTGCAGTGCGAGTTCCATACCCGGCCAGGGAGATTCCCACATGACGCAGCAGACCTCTCCTGCTTCACCTGCTGCTCCCCTCAGCAGTGTATTCCAGTCAATCTGCCTGTTCTGCTCCCTGCTCTGTCTCTGGTGAATCCTCTCACCACCCCACACCTCTGGCCTACACCCCAGCTTGTATGCATAAATAAATCAATCTTTAAAAAAAGATTATATATGCAGACTATTCTGAGTATTTTTTGAATACCTTGCTTGAGCTACAAGGTGCAGAGTATTTCATTATATACTATAATCCATTTCACATCAAGTTGCAAAAATTTTTTTTTTTACTTTGTTCCAAATGATTACAAGATTAACCTTTATTAGTGTCATTTTCACCTGAACTGAATTGAACACATGATTTCTTTTTTTTTACTTTGAAATATATCACCTGATGTGGAGGACTGAAATGCCAAGGGAGAAGAGGATTTTTGGATTTTTTCTAAACAGTGTGTTTGATGTGAGAAACATTTCAAAATTTGTATCAAAGAATGGGTATGTTTCTATATCTTTGATTTTGCAACTGATCCTTAAGGGCTTTAAAATAAACACTGATTTGTTAATACAGTGTATACGAGGACTTTTGCAAACATTGATGTTCATCCTTCAGACAAATAAATTTAAGAACCTAATAATGAATGTTTATTTAAGAGTCATCTAAAAAATGGATAGGATAAATACGCTCATTTCTGGTTGTATTAGTTTGTTAAGGATACTGTAATAAATTACAACCAAGCGACCTAAAATACGGAATTTACCCTTCACAGATCTCCAGGTTAGAAGTCAGAAGTCAAGGTTTCAGGGGGGCCACTCCTTCACTCTCATTCATTCTCCCCTCCAGCCCCCAACTCCCATGGATCCCTCTTTCCTTCCTTACCTCTTCCTGGCTTCCTTGGCTGTAGACACATTACTCCAGTCTATTCTGTGGTCACATGGCACGCTGTCTGGGTGTGTGTGTCTCTGCTTGTAAGGACATAACCATATTGGATTGGGATCTACTTTAATCCAGTATCACCTCATCTTGACTTGAATATGACTACAAAGGCCCTACTTCCAAATCGTTTGACATAACACAGTTTATGTGTGAAGTAGAATTGCTGGGTCAAAGGCATATGCATTTACAATTTTGATAAAATGCCATAATGCTAAATTGTCTTCCAAACAGTCTTTTACTGTTTGGTCTTCTGTCTGTACTCTACTTTGTTACTCATGTTCTATAGTCAAGTTTCTCAACTGCAGATTTTTTTTTTTTAATTTTTTTTTTTTTAAGATTTATTTATTTATACATACAAGCTGGGGTGCAGACCAGAGGTATGGGGCGGCGAGAGGGTCCACCAGAGACAGAGTGGGGAGCAGAACAGGCAGATCAGAAATACACTGCTGAGGGGAGCAGCGGGCGAGGCAGGAGAGGTCTGCCGCACCATGTGGGACTCTCCCCGGCTGGGCGTCGAACTCCACAGCGCAGTGCTCAACCGCTGCGCCACCAGGGAGGCCCCTCAACTGCAGATTTAACTGAAGCATTTTGTTAAATAGCTCCTCACCTTCTTTGCTTTGTTATTGTTCTATTCTGCTGTTCATGGTTTCACCTATTTTTTTCTGTTATTGTTCTCAGCCAAAGTGTATCAAACACTGTATTTGAATGATAGCCCCCATAAAAACTTTGTGGAAGTTTTTCCCCTTTGGGAAGGGAAGAAGCTTTGGAAAATAGTAAAAGTAGAAGTGATTAGTTTTAATAAGCTGAAAAATGACTGCAACAAATGCAAATCAAGACTCCTGAAAATAGAAAAGTAAGACCTTTGGACATAAGAAAGCTTTGAATTTTGTTTTTTAATAATAAAATCTGCTATCTCTGATAGAGTAGGGACAGGAAGATTATTTTTCTGAAGATAAAATGAAATCTGGATAAGTCTTAGATTGCTTTTAGAGAAGAAAATGGAACTGAGTAGATGGGTTAGCTTGATCAACCTCCCTCCCCCCAGTTGTAAACTCAAGGAGTGCTGTGAAATTTCCTGTGCTGAGTTTTTATGTGTTCATTTAATCCTCATGGTAATCCTTTGAAGCAGGCGCTTACTATGTCCTCCATTTTACAGATGAGAAAACCAAGGATTGAAGTGTAGTTACTTTGTCCTCATACTCACAGTTTCTTGTAGGTATTATGAACCAAAACTTTTTCTCTGAGTCAAGAAAACAATTGATGACCAGAAAATTTAAAAGGAGGAATGAAAAATAATTGCTAATAACAACCATAAACATAAATAAGGAGAAAATTTTATTTACAGTATATTTAGAAAAGTAAATCTATGTATTGGAAATGATGGTAGGGAGTCAGTACATGCCATTTTCATCATTAAAGTGATATTACTAAGTGCACATCAATTTGCATCTCCAGTTGGCATATAGAGCTAGTGACAACGCCTTCTTTGTATAAATTTACAACCTACCTCAAGAAGATGTGCATTGAACTCTGATAAGCCGTTAGAGTTTGGGAAAACACAGCAAATGGTGCTTTTGCCAGCTTTTTGGTCCTCATAAATATAGGTCAGTAGCTTCCTTATCATTAACCTTTAAAAGTAAACAGAAAAGGGCCTCCCTGGTGGCACAGCGGTTGAGCACTACGCTGTGGAGCTGTCGACAGCTCGCTATGCGAGTTCGACGCCTGGCCGGGGAGAATTCCACATGGTGCGGCAGACCTCTCCTGCCTCGCCCGCTGCTCCCCTCAGCAGTGTATTTCTGATCTGCCTGTTCTGCTCCCCACTCTGTCTCTGGTGAACCCTCTCGCCGCCCCACGCCTCTGGCCTGTACCCCAGCTTGTATGTATAAATAAATAAATCTTTGAAAAAAAAATAAATAAAATAAAAGTAAACAGAAAAAAGGAGCTATACACTATTTGCTCATTTGCTGTTTAGTGCCTGCTATATACAAGAAGCTGTCCTGTACCTAGTGAGATAAAAAAGATAAATTTTCTTTTCATCAGTCTTAAAAAGCTATAATCCAGTGGCAAGAAAACAGAACTGAGGGACAGACTGTTCTCATCTTGGCTGGTGTTAAATTTTAAACTTAGAATTCCATAAAAAAACTTAATGCATTTTACTGTCTTGTTTGTGCCATGTAAGTTAACAGGTAGATAAAATCTTCTTTTCTAATATTTCTTGTCCCTTTTTCCCTCAGCATATACGACGATCCAAATTATTGAACATTGTTTTGTTAATGAAATGTTCAAATAAATAAAAAAGGTATTTCAAAAGGAAAATCAAAAGGAAAAAATGTTTTAAAAGCTTGCCTTCTCATTTCTTATGAAGTAAGAACATAGTAAGAACAATTTTGGATGTGCTTGTTTCCCCTTTATAATGATAAATAATGCTCACTATAAAGTTAATGGAAGAAAAAGTTCTAAATTAATTTGGAGATAGTCACACTTTTACATTTCATCTCTAGATTTTATTTTTATTCTGATAGCTTCCTAATCCTGAGACAAACCTGCTCTCTCTTTTTTTCCCCCCGCAGGGCATAAGTAATCTTGCTGCTATGTTTCCAAGCTGTAGTGTGAATCAACCTAAATTTTAAACAGAAGGTAAACCTCTGAGGTCAATCAAAACAATTGATATTTCCTCTTTACTTATTTATTACCTTTTAAAGTTGTAAGTGAAGGTATTTTAAGGGTTTTAAGAGTATATTTGATGCCTCTGGCCTGTAACCCCAGCTTGTATGCATAAATAAATAAATCTTAAAAAAAAGAGTATATTTGAAAAAGAGAGGTAGATGAAAGAATATCTGAAGAGAGATTAGAAAAAATATATTTAGTTTGAAATTGATACCCACTCCAGTTGTTGGCTTCAAGTGGTGTTATTTAATGGCTATTTCATCATATTCTAAGAAAGCCATTATAATGAACTATATTAGTTCAATTAGAAGACAGGTGTACTTGACTTATAAGTGTAGTAGTCCCCCCTTATCTGTGAGGATATGTTCTAAGATACTCTTAACCACTCGCCCCTGCAGGGGCTCTCTAAAACCATGAATAGTACTGTACCCTATGTATACTATATTTTTTCCTATGTATACGTATGTATGATAAAGTTTAATTTGCTCATTCAGCATAGTAAGAACATAATAAGAACAATAATAAAATAGAACAAATGTAGCAATATACTGTAATAAAAGCTATGTGAATATGGTTCCTTTCTCTAAGTATCTTACTTACCATGTAATATTTGACCCTTGGTTACTGAAACTTTTGAAAGCAAAACTGCAGATAAGGGGGACTATTGTAAATTAAGTTAACAAAGGAATGCATGTTCCCTAGCTCATAGAATTCTTAAATTGAGAGGTCAAGATCTGCCATTGATTGGAGATGAAAGCCCTTAGAGCCTAAAATTGTTATACCCAATTGTTCTGTTTGCGTTGGTGTCTCTTAACTTTTTTCCTGCATTTTTTGATCCTGCAATGCGAATACTTGCTTTTGTCCTGATTTTAGAAGGATTCGTCTAGTAAACATTAGTTTGTGGGGCTTTTTTTCCAGTTCATTGAGGTAATATTAGTTTATAATGCCGTATAGGTTCCAAGATTACATAGTAAACATGATTTGAATGCCCTGCTATATGCTAAAACTCTGGATACAAATGAAGAAACAGTCTCTGTTTAACATGCATGTCGTTGGTTCTTGACCAGGGTTGTATATCAGTATTGGATAAAGTACAAAGATATCACACTTGTACACTTTTTATTATAAAAGCTTTCAAACTACAGAAAAGTATTTTGGTATAATCAGCCCCCTTCTATAACTGTCTTCTAGATTTAATAGTTAACTGACATTTTCTCCTTTTTCTGTGCTAAGAGATCTGGTTTTATAGACTGTCATCTGCTGAAATTGTATGATTGTTGCTTTTAACATTGTTTACCTTGTTCCTTTGTGTCCCATAATTCCTTTATACTGGAACTGAGATTCAAAAACTGTTGGGTTCAGTAAAACATTTTGGTGAAAGTATTCATAGTTACTCTGGGGACATAGTTTTTATCTCATGAGGTACTCACTAATCTCTAGGGTTGATATTTTGGCATCTTCTGAATTTTTGATTTTCTACCAACTTTTCTTCAAAGATTGCCTAAATCAGTTATTTTATTAGTTTGGCAATATGGCAATTTTGAAAATTTATTTTACCTTCTGAATTCATTAACTATAATTATTTATTTATAAGGAAGAGTTTGCTTCCTTAACAAGGGTTATTTGATTTCCCTCAAGAAGTCTGAGGATTAAGAAACAGCATTAAGATCACCGTTGTTCTCCTGATGATTTTCAAAATTATATTTCTAGAGTTTTATATTGAAAAAAATTGAATTTTCATCCCCTTTTGAGCTAAATTGATTAGAACTGTGCTTGCCACAGACCAAACTCTGACACTAGCAGTAACATGAAATTTTCTGCTCCTGCCAACCTAAAAATTCCAGTTGCCTCTGATAATCTGTTGACCAGAATTTTAGGGCTCTGATCCCAGAAATGTATCATCATATAATTTCCATTGTGTGAACTTTTAAAATTAAAGAATTCTCACTCTAATTTTTAAACTGTTCATTTTGTTGATGACAGAAAATCAAATATATTTTAGCAGTCAAAATGTGGGATCAAGGAGGACAGCCTTGGCAGCAGTGGCCTTTGAACCAGCAACAATGGATGCAGTCATTCCAGCACCAACAGGATCCAAGTAAGGAAACAAGTTAAATGTGAAAATTGGTGGGGTGAGGGGATAAGTGGTGATGAGTAGGAGATAGGCCATGGGTTTGAGAGAGATGACTTGGGATTGTTTTATTGGCTCATTTTATGGTCAGGATTTAATCTTTTCTCATAAGTGATCTTGTTATGGCTTACATATTAGGGAATGTCTTTCCCTGAAAGACTTTCTCAAAGTACAGAAAGATTGATAGATTTTACATTTTATAAACTGTTTTGGGCCTCTCTGGTGGTTCGATCTCTGGCCACAGAGGCACAGCAGACCTCTCCTGTCTCGCCTTCTGCTTCCCTCAGCAGTGTATTTCAGTTGATCAGCCTGTTCTGCTCCCCACTCTGTCTCTGGTGAATCCTCTCACCCCTCCACACCTCTGGCCTATAGGCAGTTCATGTGTGCATAAATAAGTAAAAATCTTTTAAAAAGATTTAACATAATAGGGCTTCCCTGGTGGTACAACGGGTTAAATCTCAACACTATGAAGCTATCTGCAGCCACTGCAGCACGAGTTTGATCCCCGGACAGGGAGCTTCCCACACGGTGCAACAGATCTCTCCTACCTTGCCCGCTGCTCCCGTCAGCAGTGTATTTCAGTCAATTTGCCTGTTCTGCTCCCCACTGTCTCTGGTGAATCCTCTCACCACCCCACACCTCTCACCTACACCCCAGTTCTTATATGCATAAATAAATAAATCTTTAAAATTAATTAATTAATTAAAAATAGAAACTATTTTAGTTCTTGTTTTTCTAAAGAAAGTCTTTAAAATGTGTAGCTTACATAAAGCTTACATCCTTTGTTAATTTCAAATGTTATAATTTTATGTAGATCACAGTATGTTATGTCATTTAAAAATTTCTTTGCATATGCAAAGTGAAAGACTATAGACTAAGCCCATTTATTACTTAGCTAATAGTTATTAATACATAGCTAATTTTGTTTCGTAATAGGCACTACCCTGCCTTTACTGGGTTAATCTGATTTTTTTATTTTAATACCTACATAGCATTCTGTTATAGGACTCTACTGTAATTTAACAAATCCACTTTTGCATCAGTGTTTTAGCTTTTTGCTTTTTGAAATAATTACCGTAATTTTGTATATGTTATTTACTTGTCTAATTATCTTCTTAGGGAAAAGCAATCCAAGAACTAGGTTAGGACACAGTTGCACATTTGAAAAGTTTTAGATACACATTGCCAAATTTAACTCTATTAAGGTTATGCTAATATATGCCACTGCCACAAATATATGAAAATAGCTGTGTAATCTTTGCTAAACTAAGATATGGAAGATTAGTCTACTTTTTTTAATTACTAATGTTAGATCTTAAAATTTAAAGTATAGATATTTGAGAAGGAAAGAGATACTTTAAGATACTAGGGATAATGAATTTTGAGTAAAAGCTAAAAACTTGTTAAGGAGATATATTTTGACTGAGAAGGGAGCCTTAGCTAATAAGGAAGGGTCACCGTGAAGAGGACCGGGGTGGGCTGCTGTACTTAGCCAGGGTCTGTAGGATCCTGTTGACCTGGATTTGATCCTGTTTGAGGAAGAGCAGAGTGAGTTTGATACCTGTTTTTGTGGTGGTTAAAAAAGGAATTGAAGACTTTAAAAACCCAATAAACTAAAGTACAGGGAGTAAACTTCCTATAAGTTAATATTAAAAAGCAGGTAAGAGGGCCTCCCTGGTGGCACAACGGGTTAGGCGCAGCACTGTGGAGCTGTTGGCCGCTACAGTGCGAGTTCGAAGCCGCACAGGCGGTTTCCCACATGGTGCAGCAGACCTCTCCTGTCTTGCCCGCTGCTCCCCTCAGCAGTGTGTTTTGGTCAGTCTGCCTGTTCTCCCCAATCTGTCTTTGGTGAACCATCTCACCGCCCCACATCTCTCACCTGCACCCCAGCTTGTACGCAAAAATAAATCTTAAAGAAATATAAATTTAAAAAAAAAGCAGACAAGAGTAGCTTTTTGGAGTCCTCTTCTGAAAATCTTAAGTAGTTTATATCATTTTCTAGCCTGAATGTGGGTTATTTTTTAAGCATACTTTCAGCCATAACATTCTGTAATAAAATCTCTAGCAAGGAATCACTAAGGTACTGTTTTACATAGAAGCACTGTTAGAGCTCCTACATTCTAAATGCTAAATTCTGCTGTGTTAAATTATGTTAGGCCAGATTGACTGGGCTGCACTGGCTCAAGCTTGGATTGCCCAAAGAGAAGCTTCAGGACAGCAAAGCATGGTAGAACAACCACCAGGAATGATGCCCAATGGACAGGATATGCCAGCCATGGAATCTGGTCCAAATAATCATGGGAATTTTCAAGGGGAGTCAAACTTTAACAGAATGTGGCAGCCAGGTTTGTTGTTTTATGTTTTCCAAATTTAAGGACTTTTTATGAAATAAAATTATTAATTTAAATATTTTTATTTGCTTAATTTTATGACTTCTTGAAATTAATGCTCCTAAAACATTATAGTTTCATTTAGGTTAGATCTTGAAATTTTGTGGTAAAAATTATTTTGTACTCAGTCTGTTAGCATTGTGGCACTCAGTTTGATTCTTTTCTTGGTTCTTCATTCCTAGGCTGACAGGGGCTGGGAACACTGGAAACTTCACTTGACATCTAGGGAAGAGAGCATTCTATGTCTCTCTGTTGCAACCTCTGGCCTTTTCAGAAGCAGCACTGGCAAAACAAAATATGCCTAGTCTCTAATTAAAGAAAAATTGTGTCACTGTGTGACAAACTGATCTGTCAAATATACTCAACCCCTACTAGCCACCCATTTTTTTCTGCCCTTCCTTTTATTCTGATAGTGAAGTTCTTCCATAAGTTTTTATCTTTTCCATTTTTGTTTGTTTTTTTAGTTCACAGTGTGATTTAGATTCCTTGATGCTAGTCCAATTTTCCATGACTTGTATGACTTAAAAGAGTCACATCAAATTATTTATAGAAGAATCATACATTTGAGTTTGTTGAAGTCATATCCCTCTTTCCCCATGTAAAAATGGAAAGCTAAGGTAGTTAATCCTCTAATATCACTTAAAAGCATAATGAATATTCTAATATTTGATAATCTGGGGTGGTTTTATTTTTAGTTTTCTTGAAGCTACATCAAATTTTCCCAAGTTTAAGAATGTTTTGGCTCCTAAGTTCAAATCTGTGAATGGCTTACCCTGCATTCCCACTTCCCCAGTTTATTCTACTGACTTCCTTTGTTACTTTAGCAAGTGATTTACCTCTGTACCTCAATTTTTCTTTCTGAAATTGACAAAAGTAATATGATTTCTTCCTACCTCACAGGGTTGTTGTGAGGATCAATGTATTTATGGATGAAAGAAATAATATAAAATCTTAAGCTATTATTTTTATGGAGGTATTAATGAGCACAAATAGAAAAATTGCACAAAATTGCTTTGGATTCTGTTAAAATTTAACTTTGGGCATTTGACTTTTACTTGTTTAGGCTATGAATTAGGGTTGCATTAGCTCATTTAAATTATTAGATTACTTCATTGTTTATTTTTAAGATATACAGGAGGAATTTGACCAAGAAGTCATAAATTTATTTTCTTTACTGAAAAAATTTAGCTTTCTTGAGATCTAAAAAATTTGTGTTGATTTTGTTGTAACCCCTGTTGAATGTTTTTATGCCTAAATCCTAAATAGAATGGGGAATGCATCAGCAACCCCCACACCCCCCTCCAGATCAGCCATGGATGCCACCAACACCAGGCCCAATGGACATTGTTCCTCCTTCTGAAGACAGCAACAGTCAGGACAGTGGGGAATTTGCCCCTGACAACAGGCATATATTTAACCAGAACAATCACAACTTTGGTGGACCACCCGATAATTTTGCAGTGGGGCCAGTGAACCAGTTTGACTATCAGGTGAAAGATATTTTGTTGCTTTAATTTTGTACATGTGCACATAATCCATTCTTTGGAAATGTCTCATCAAGAGTTTCGCTTTTCAGACTTTTACATACATATGTCTCAGAAAAATTATCAAATTTTTAGTAATATACTCATTAGATTTTTTGATTTCTGCTTTTTGATTTGTTTAGGAAAGTGGTATAAAGAATTGTTAGGGAAATTTTTGGGTTAAATGAAAAGTGTGTAAGCACAATAGCTACTTGGTATTTTGTTTTCTTAATTTCAAAGTGGCGTATGCAAATGTTAAAGTTTAGAAAATACACAGTAGTTGAATACATTATTAATAGATAAGATAAATAAATGGATAAACATAGATTGTTTTATTAAGTGCAGTTCCTTCTAAGTAGAAGCTGACTTTCTAGTGTCATTTTTTTTTTCCCATTCTGACATATTAACAAAACTGTACATAATTTCTTTTGTAGCATCTAATTCATTTCTAGGGACATAGAACTCTATGGGGAATAGTGTTGTTCTGTGAGACTTTATTTTCTCTAAACACTCTACTGCGGTCCACCCTTAAAGTATGGTGCTAGGTGTTATTTTGAAATAACTGATTGTTACTGATATCTTATAAACTAAGCTATCACAATTTAAAAATTTGGAAAAACTCACATTCACTAATTATGGATAGTGGACATAATGTAAATAGTGTTCACCTTGAGAGAGTAATGCTCCTGGTCATACTCAGTCAGAAACTTTTTGTTTACCCATACTTGGTATGTAGATATGACAGGTTTTTTTTTGGTTTTGTTTTTGAAGAAGTATAGTAGCAGGGAGTGTCTGTTTACACCACATTTGCTTATAGATCCCCCTGCTGAGAGACAAAGAGCTTTTTTGGCAAGTGACTTAGAAAAGCCTCTGAAAATGGCAAAAGTGTAAAAAAGAAGTATCGATTCAGTGATTTTTAATCTATGCTTAAAATAGATATTCTTCTAAGATTATAGAAACAACTGAAGTTCATAAGAACTAGGAAATTGGTATTGATAAAAAAATTAGTTTATCAGTTGAAATTTAGATAGCTCTTAGCATTCGTGTAGGCAGAAAATTTTTCAAGAAAATTAAGTGGAGATTTTTGGGGCTACAAAACTATCGGTGGATGTTAGAACCGTGGAAATCTTGGATTTGCTGCACACATGGATTTCTACTGTCCCAGTTCATAACACACGTGTGTCCCAGAGAGTGTGTTGTATAGATGTGAAGAAAAATAAACTGCAATACTCTTTCAGCATGGGGCTGCTTTTGGTCCACCGCAAGGTGGATTTCATCCTCCTTATTGGCAACCAGGACCTCCAGGACCTCCAGCACCCCCCCAGAATCGAAGAGAAAGGCCATCAACGTTCAGGGATCGGCAACGTTCACCTATTGCACTTCCAGTGAAGCAGGAGCCTCCACAAATTGGTAGCTATTTAAGTTTAGTGAGCCACAACTTGCATCATTTTTGATTATTTATAAGAATGTCTTGTTTTCTTAAAATGTCCTGATGCCTCTGATATGTTAAATAATTGATTTTTTAAAGTCCATCATTTTATAGTCATGAATTTTAAAATTATGAAAGACTATTGGTCTAAAATGTTACGTTTTAAATAATTTTTTAAAATCTTTATACCGTAAACTTCAGTTTTTATGATGAAAGGTAAATTTATGATGGCCAGAGCATCTCAATATTTTCTTCATTGTTTATAATTTGATATGTTATTCCAGTATATGAACTTTTCATACTTTCTAAAACCTGCTTATTTATCTGGTCATTTTCTATTCTCAGTTTATTTGATACATTACTGCCAGATTAATTTCCCTTTTATTTCCATATACTGTCCATATATTTTTGATAGAAAAGTTCAATTTTTAAGTACCATATTAGAACTTAATTCCATTGACAAGTTACATACTTAACGCTACTTTATATTGGGAAGGCCCCAAATCCAACACTTTATGAACCATCTCATTTAAGTCTTTGTTTTTCATCACAAATTTTATAGAAATCTATAACTTCTTTTTAACTCATGACATAATACTTGTTCACATGAATTCTCAATGTGGCAATGAACTTGTTCTTTTGACTCTGTTCTATTTTTGTATTTTAAGAATCAGTGTAATGTGTAAGTTTGGCTCTGAATTCGCCCATCTCGATACTTACGGGTTTGGTAACCTTGAACATATCACTTAATCTCTTTGAGCCTCACCTTTCTCACTTGCAAGAGACTGAGCGAGAATCATCTTTTAGTATGTTTTTGAGATAAAGTGAGGTGATGGTTTGATTTATTCACAAAGTTTGTAGAAATTCAAGAATAAGGAACTCAAACGTTTGTTGTGATTTACAACTGACTTATAATTATTTTTTTGTGTTTGCAACAGATGCAGTAAAACGCAGGACTCTTCCAGCTTGGATTCGCGAAGGTCTTGAAAAAATGGAACGTGAAAAGCAGAAGAAGTTGGAGAAAGAACGAATGGAACAACAACGTTCACAATTGTCCAAAAAAGAAAAGAAAGCCACAGAAGATGCTGATGGAGGAGATGGTCCTCGCTTACCTCAAAGAAGTAAATTTGTAAGTAGAATTCACTGACCTGAACCTCCATGTGACTTCTGTGTGAAGCAAGATAGTCTTTTTAACCTCTAGAAAAGTATTAATGTTCCTGAAATTACTTTTCAGTAAATGCATGGGAATTGAGTTTTTTTGTATGTGGTATTAAAGGTAAAGTGAAGAAAAAGTGGGGCACTGAGTTTATTAATTTTTTTGACTAAGCTTTAATGAGACATGCTTTTGATAATAATGGTTTTTCTTTCTCTTTCTTATTCTTTTTTTTTTTTTTTTTGGCTTTAAGTACCTTTTATTTTAATTCCCTCTATCAAACCACCCTTGCTCATACCCTATGGCTTGGGAACACTGAGTATAAAGCACTTTATTCCAGAGAGAAATTATGCAATGGAATGCTTGATAGATCACTGACAAACAAATTTGTATTCTCTTGTTGGATGGTGGTTTATAAAACAAAGTTAAAATGGCAATTGAGAAATCTGCCCTTTTTGAATATTTAAATATATGCTAATACCTGGCAATGTAAAAACATTCATAGTTTGTGATATGAGCACTGACATTAGCATGAAGTTGTAATCTTTAAATCTTCATCAGATAGATGACATGAGTGGCTTAGACATTCTTTTTTATTTAGCAGTGTTTTGCTCCTAGATGGTATGACAGCCACAGCACTGACCAGTGTGCAACTCAGGAAAATGGTCTTCTTTCCAAGGCCATTTTCCATTTCAGAAATAAGCCTCATGGACAGCAAGGTGATTAGATTTATATAGATGTTGATTTTGCTTAAATTCCATAAATAACTTATTTTGTAGCAAAAGAACCATGCCAAAGTTAAGTTTTTGTTTTAGGTGTTAAGAAGAAACAACCTACTACCACTACTGAAGTTGACCCTTTTTTTCCATCATTACACGTAACAGTGTATTTCCAGATGTGAATTTTTTAAGTGTCAAAAAAAAATGGGAGGTTATCTTCCCTCTCCTACATGCCTTTAGGCTTGTGTTACATATACTCTTCCCCCTTGTTAAAATACAATAGTCTTTCCATAGTAGAATAGATAATTAATAATGACTTGGAACACTTCTTTGCCTAAAGAAACATCCCCTTTATAAGATATGTTGTCTACTGAAAACCTAAAATCATACAGAGATAAAATGTTGATCTTTATCTCAAGTAGACTTGATTTCTTATCTCTATCATACAGGTAAAAAAGAATCAAATTTCACTAAGTTTCAAGGCCAGCTGGAAACTTACTAAATGTTTTTCATTTGAGTCACATGAAATTTTAGTTGAATAGCTTAATTTTCAGCTGTAAAAGTTATGCTGAGTAATATGAGTGTAGTTCATTTATCCAAACTTTTATAACTCATTTCATGACCATCTTTACACTAAATACTAATAAAATCAGTCTCTGGGCATGATGTGTTTCTGGTTATTTACTTAAAAAGGTTGACAAAGGGAAAAAAAAGAAAAAAATTAGTTTTCATAAGCCATTTTGTGGTCTTACATTTCCTCTAAGCTAATACTTTATTACCAAATGAAGTCTGTAGTACAAATAACCTGATTTTGAGAAAAATTATTTTTTATATATCTGTTTCTTAGACTTTAATTTGGGGGGTTTAAAAATAATTTGTATGATAATGATTTTACATTATAAGCATGATTTGGACTAAGCATACTTTTTTAGGACAGTGATGAGGAAGATGAAGACACTGAAAATGTTGAGGCTGCAAGCAGTGGAAAAGTCACCAGAAGTCCATCTCCTGTACCTCAAGAAGAGCAAAGTGAACCGGAGATGACTGAAGAAGAGAAAGAGTATCAAATGGTAAAATGTTAAATTTCTTTCTACCCACAGAATTTATTTATTTATTTATTTATTTTACCTATTGGTGGCTCTCTTACACATTTAAATTGAGAACTCATGGAACAGTTATAAAATGTATGGTAATATCACAATTCAAAAGTAATAAGCATATTTCCTAACACCGTTATTGTAATTAAACTGTTTTACTATATGAGACCCAAGAGAATCTTTTTTACTGTTTCTATCTAAATTGTTTTTGAATACTGAAAAAGAAACACTTTATAGAAAATAAAATTAAGACAGTGTCGGGTTGAAATTTTTTCTTCATTGTGAGATTTCACAAAGCCTGTAACATCTGTAATGTGTATTCTCATTGTCTGAGACTGGGAAACGTGCTGCATTTCTCACATTGAAAGGCCAGTGACCTTTGGGATGTGTTTAGAAGATGCTGATTTCACTGTACTCTTATTGTAATAGGAGTAATCTGTAGCTGGGAGTCTAAAGAGATGGCATTTTAAACTGCTATTGGTAGCCAGATCAGGGCTAGAATCTAGCTGTTACTTCAATTCTATATTAAAATAGCCAAGAAAAAAGACCTTTATCTGATAGAATGGAATCACTGCCTTTTTCTTATTTTTGTAGCTTTTATCCCCCCTCAAATTTTACCTTGAGCTGAGGGTTTATGTAAATTCCTAAGTGATTTAAGAAACTAGCGCTTCTTACTAATAATATTATTAAATGAAGAGATACTTCTTTCAACTTAAAACAACTATGGAAATTCATATTGATAGGGACCTTTAAAAAATGTTTTGTTTCTAGAATTATAATTCAGTGTCAAAAGAGAATTCTTTTTTTTATCCTATATGATTTTTGGATTTTTTTTTTAAAGCCTTGATATTTTAGAATAATTTTCAAGATATTTTATTTCTTGGATGGCTGATTTGCTCTCCTATATAAAAATGTTTTATAAATTGGGTTTGCCTTTGGATATTTTGGAAAATTCAAACTGTATTAGTAATGATCATATTAAATTATAAACAATATATGAAATATCCTTACTTAGATGTTATTGACAAAAATGCTTCTGACTGAGATTCTACTGGATGTCACAGATGAAGAAATTTATTTCGTAGCCAAAGATGCACACCGGAAAGCAACGAAAGGTATATTGTGGGTGTTCTTGTTTTGTTTTTCTGGGGGTGTTTTGGTTTTAGTGGTTATTTTGGACTTTTTTTTTGTTGTTCTTGTTGAATGACTAGCAGATATTTGAATATTCTCTTCTTGCATGTTTTAACTCTTTGGGAAAGGTTAGATTTGAAGACACTGTATCTTCAAGTTATACAAACATTTTTCCTTCATCTAAACTACCTAGTGCAAATTAGCAGTTACGCTGTTGTTCTATAAAGTGTATTGTGAAAAATTCCTGATGTTCAATTTATTTCACCTGACTTTTTTTATAGATACCATGGTATTGGTGTATGACTTCTAATACAATTTGTTTTGACTTCAGAGTTTTCACAGTTTACCAGTTATAATTCTTATAGAAACAAGTGAGTCCCCTGCCCTCCCATATTTTTAGTAACACTTAAAAAAATGTATTGAAATCAAATTTTAATTATGGACCATACCTCAAATATAAAATTACCGATGTACTGGTCATCCTTTTTCTTCATTATAAAACAATTGCAGCTCACATCAGAATTACAGTTTTTCAAGGCCAGACATGCTACTGGTTTAAAATGAATGTTATGTTTTTAATGTTTCTTCTCTCCCCAAAAAGCAGCAATAGTAGTAGATTTAACAATACCATAGACTCTCATGACTATGAAATCGTGGCTATTTGTGTTAACATGTTGTTCCTGTTGTTGATGTGATACAAAGCTCCTGCAAAACAGCTGGCACAGTCCAGTGCACTGGCTTCCCTCACTGGACTTGGTAAGTGTTCTCCTTATTTTTGAGAGGGCCTTATGGGAAAAATCACACTTACCTTGTCTCTCACATGTTCTGTTTTGAAACTGTACTATTCCTACTCAGTTTATAAAACCTAAGTGTTAGGGTTATAGCAGTCTCTAAAAGGTTTGCCTATATTTTTTTTTTTATTGAAAACATTCACAGTGGGAATATTATAAACCTGGTGACTAATTCATAGTTTGTTAGGGTAGGTTGTAATAATTCATAATTTAGCTATGGTAGTATTTAAGCTCACTTTCAAAATTATTGCATACATGCCTTAGGAAAGAGCCTAGTCATCAATGCCTAGAATAGCCTTTATTTAGATTATGTTGCAGCAAGTCAAGTTTTAACATAAAGGAAAGGTTTTATCTTAATCATGGTATAATAGTAATATGTTCATAATTGCTCCTTGCATGGTACATTACCAAGAATTAAAAGCTTAAATTTGCCTTTTCCATATCTTCATTTCAAATTAATTTTAGAGAGGATCAACAGAAATGGTTAGAATCAAATGCCCATGTGATTTTGTTATTACTATTTAGATCACTTCAGGGTGGGGAGTAGTTTTAGCACCATACCATTTCTGTACTAGTGAGAACTAGCTGCAGTATTCAAATTTTTTTAGGGAAAAACTGAGCATACTACCTGGCATCTCTTAAGTTTTGGAACAATGAAAGAATTAATTTCAGAAATATTTTCAGGATATTTAACTTTTTTTAAGGTAGTTGAATCAATTATGCTTTAGTGAGGCTTCATTACTGCCCTGTTAAATGGTTTTGTTGGTTAACATAGACAGTGGAACAAAACCATTGTCCTAATTCCTTTATGGTGGGAAATATGTGACATATTTGAGAAAAAGAATATGATACTAATTATGATTTTCATGAGGGTTCTGTGAACTCCTTTACCGTTGGAATTTATACTCCCCACCCCGAATAAGCATATTCTTCCAAGAAAAGGCAATGAAATGATCTTTCTTCTCGGACCATGAAAAGTTTTTAGTGCATAGAATAATTTTTCCATATGATAGACTGGGCTTTATGTACACAGGTGGACTGGGTGGTTATGGATCAGGAGACAGTGAAGATGAGAGGAGTGACAGAGGCTCTGAGTCATCTGACACTGATGATGAGGAATTACGGCACCGAATCCGGCAAAAACAGGAAGCTTTTTGGAGAAAAGAGAAAGAACAGCAGCTGCTGCATGATAAACAGATGGAAGGTATATCTTTTACATTCACTTAATTTTTGTCCAGTATTTCTTTTTATCTTCAGCCAACCTAAAAATATCAAGGGATAGAATCGAAGCTAGCTTGTAAATAATATATGATGTAACAAAAACCAAAGATTTTAGCTCTTTTGCAATTTTTATCAAAGTCAAAACTAATAGTAATATTCAAAATGTGTAGATTTTATTTATAATGATGCACATATGAAAAAATAATGTCAAATTAAAAAAATGTTTATGGAAGGTAAATTTTTATTTGTATTTTGGGAGGGGGGAGCCATTCATGCTAGTGGCTGTAAGTTAAGCTATTTAACATTTTTATTTCCTGTTAAAATTCTTAAAATGAAAAAGGATACTTTTGAAATATTTGTCAAATTATTGAAAAGTAATTTGTAGCTAAGATATTTAAATTGTATTTAGTGGCAGCCATTTCTCTGCCCACCTGTGTCTGTGCAGTGCTTTCCTTTAACAACTCTGTCCCTCTGCAGGGCAGCGGCCTGCCTGTCTGCCTGTGACCTGCACCATGCAGGCCTCTCTTAGCAAACCTGCCCCTCAGCATGGCAGCTCTTTCTGCCCGCTTGTGTCTGTGCAAGTGTCCTTTACTTCCTTGTCATAATTAACCTGTCCTTAAAGTATAAAAATAAATAAATAAATTGTATTTAGTATATGGAAGGATAATAGAGGTCACTTTAGAAATTTTTTTATATAAAATACTGTATGTAAGTGCAGTTTAACAGTTTGCATAGTGATACTTAGGAATAATGAAATAATGTTTATTTAGATTTTTTTTTGTGTAAAACCTTATATGATATTTTTTAAAAGGTAATTAAGAGCAACCCAAAATTTCCAATAAATTACTTATTTAATTGTAAGTTACTTTATTGGGCAACCTCAACAGTGTATTTCTGTCGATCTGCCTGTTCTGCTCTCCACTCTGTCTCTGGTGAACCCTCTCGCCGCCCCACACCTCTGACCTGTACCCCAGCTTGTATGCAAAAATAAAATAAATCTTAAAAAAAAGAAGAAGAGAATCTTTTCTTACTTGCTTCATTCCGTACTTCTATGTTTTGATACTCTGTTGCTGTCCTGTTGGGGTGGGTAGCTAACTATGTAGGACTACTGAGCATTTGAAATGTCACTAGCTCATATTGAGATGTGCTAGATAGAGATAGAAAATACACATTAGATTACAAAGACTTTACATTTAAAAAATGCAGAATATCTTGGTATTCTTTTTAATTGGGTATACTTGAAATGATAGTTTTTTTTTAATATATTGGTTAATAAAATGTTAAAATTAATTTCCCTTTTTAAAAATGTAGCTACTAGAAAATTTTGAATTTCTTGTGTGGCTTGCACTCTATTTCTATTGAACAGTATTGCTCTATTATTGTATGATAGCTTAAAATTTGATAGTATGGGAGTTTTTTCATTGTATATTTGACTTAAAATTTTTGTCTTTTTCTTTTTCAGAAGAAAAGCAGCAGACAGAAAGGATCACAAAAGAGATGAATGAATTTATCCATAAAGAGCAAAATAGTTTATCACTACTAGAAGCAAGAGAAGCAGATGGTGATGTGGTTAATGAAAAGAAAAGAACTTCAAATGAAACTACATCAATTTTAGAAACTAAAAAAGAACATAAAGAGAAAGAGAAACAAGGAAGGAGTAGATCAGGAAGTTCTAGTAGTGGTAGTTCCAGTAGCAATAGCAGAACTAGTAGTACTAGTAGTACTGTATCTAGCTCTTCATACAGTTCTAGCTCAGGTAGTAGCCGTACTTCCTCTAGATCTTCTTCTCCTAAAAGGAAAAAGAGACATAGTAGGAGTAGATCTCCAACAATTAAAGGTAGACGTAGTAGGAGTAGAAGTTATTCTCGCAGAATTAAAATGGAGAGTAATAGGACTAGAGTAAAGATTAGAGATAGGAGGAGATCTAATAGAAATAGCATTGAAAGAGAAAGACGAAGAAATCGAAGTCCTTCCCGAGAGAGACGTAGAAGTAGAAGTCGTTCAAGGGATAGGCGAACTAATCGTGCCAGTCGCAGTAGGAGTCGAGATAGGCGTAAAATTGATGATCAACGTGGAAATCTTAGTGGGAGCAGTCATAAACATAAAGGTGAGGCTAAAGAACAAGAGAGGAAAAAGGAGAGGAGTCGGAGTATAGATAAAGACAGGAAAAAGAAAGACAAAGAAAGGGAACGTGAACAAGATAAAAGAAAAGAGAAACAAAAAAGGGAAGAAAAAGATTTTAAGTTCAGTAATCAGGATGATAGGTTAAAAAGGAAACGAGAAAGTGAAAGAACATTCTCTAGGAGTGGTTCTATATCTGTAAAAATCATAAGACATGATTCTAGACAGGATAGTAAGAAAAGTACTACCAAAGATAGTAAAAAACATTCAGGCTCTGATTCTAGTGGAAGGAGCAGTTCTGAATCTCCAGGAAGTAGCAAAGAAAAGAAGGCTAAGAAGCCTAAACATAGTCGATCGCGATCCATGGAGAAATCTCAAAGGTCTGGTAAGAAGGCAAGCCGCAAACACAAGTCTAAGTCCCGATCAAGGTAGTATACTTTTTAAAGTATTTTGTCTGATTTTTAAAAAAATTTGAATTTATTCAAAGTTGAAAGTGTCCTTTCTCTCTCTCTCTTTTGTAAACTCAGTTTGGTACTTGATAAATGATCATAATCTTAAGTAATTTTAGAAATCCTTTATAATATTATTTATTTAAAAATTGCAGATTCTTTAATTTAAAATGCATTTTTATTTTTAAATTTTGTCTTTTCCCTTCTTTTTCAGATCAACGACCCCTCCCCGCCGTAAACGCTGAGGAATGATGTGGCAAGAATGCCATGATGTTTAAAAAATTCCATGAGTTTTAAGGGCTTGTCTCATTATAGAGGCACATTGTGGCTGTGTAGGTGAAACCAGAATCTTTTTTTTTTTTTAATCTGTAAATAGGTGTACTTTTTCCAAATGCTGCTCCAAGTTACTTAATAGGATTTCTTTGTATTACATTTTTTTCAAAAAATAGTGCATAATAAGACTATAAACATGCTATTCTCTTTCAGCTGTAATGTTCTTAAAATTACTCTTGAATGTACTGTGATGTCAATAAAGCTCTTTAGTTCATTTTTGTTAACCTCTTGCACCTTAATTTTATGATTTTAATCTAAGGAACGTACTTTTATAAAAAGGCAGCTGGAATTTTGTATAACAGGTTTTAAAAGTACTTCCGCTCATCTCCCCCACAAAGAAAATGGTTTTAACTTAATAGTTTGTCAAAGTTTGTAATTGTACCCATGGATTTTTGTCAAACTCCAACTTTAAGGGTGTAGATGAGGGCCAGAAATAGACCATTTATTTCATTTGGAAGCAGATGACAACTTCCTAAACTTTTTGGGGATTTTTAAGTTATATATTTTCTGTGTGTATAAAGTATGGTTCACTCCTGTAAATGAAATTGCTGAAATCAGTCAAGCCAGTGCACCATTAGGAATTGCTTATAAGGAACAATTGTATTTGACATAATAGTCAAGTCTGGAATTATATTCTGCAGTAACCCACTTCTGTTTTAAAAGCATATTTTAAACATTTTGGGATTATTATAGAATAAGACTCAGAGTTCAATATACTTATTTATATTTTTAAAGTATAATATGACCTCAACTCAGTGGAGGAATGCTGTATTATGCAGGTTTGTGTCAGTTTCATAAAATTCAAGTGGTCTGGTTTTGTCAGTTTCCAAAATTATGATCAGTGAATGATCTAACAATTTAAGGTATCAATACTAGTTATGAGTAAAATGAGGCTCTGCAGGCATTTAAAAACTCATCTGCTTTCAGGGTCCATTTTCATATGACAATTCATTTACGTGGCAATCGATAAATCTCTGAAAGCAAATGCTTTTTAAATTTCAGTTTAAAAAGAAAAGAAGGTACAGGTCACAAAGCTGAAAGTATGCCTTCTTACCAGCAATAGTTCATTTTAAAATAAGCCAGATTTTTGCCAAGATCAGTGTTTCCTCAAAAATGAAGGTAGAAATAGATTTGTATCGTGTGCTCATGTAACTCTACATAAGTTCTTAAATAATTTGAGTAGTTATGCATTTATCTAGAGGAAATAAATCAACTGTGAATAAATGCATGTTTACCAAAACAGTTGTTTTACAGTGCATTTAGTTTTGGTATTTAAAAACTGACATTTCACAAAAAAACTTTTAAATAGTTTGGAATTCTTATATGGCTTAGACATCGTTCACATCTGGAGACAAAATAAAGGAAAATGTGCAATATTTTTTATGTAGGTGAGCTAAACAGTGTACCTAGTTTCAGAATTATCTGATTAATTTGTAATAGATAATAAGTTGTATAACATTTTCATATCTTAAAATGTTTTTTAGATCAATCTTCAAGTGAAATAATATTTTCAAAATAAAATTCTACAGAAAAGTTCTGTTGGTTATGATATGCACATTTTTGGGCAAGATATGATCTAGAGGCAAAAGTAGTAGTTGACAATTTTATTTACTCTGCCATAATATGCAAGCTTCATATCAATTAAGTCTGTAGATATTTTTAAAAACATAGTCATGGTGTGATTATTAGTAGATGCATCAGTGTTATAATTAGATATTTGGGTTTTTCAGATTTTTGTGCATAATTCAGAGAATTCATTTCATTGACATGTCATGAATTATGTTCCCCTTTGATGGTAAGATTTTCTAAAATTTGGCTTTCTTGATCTGGGATGTGAATGCTAAAGCTTACATATATCTTAGTTAGTTGTATCATTTGGTTATGAGATCATTTCTAAAAGGACACCACCAGAAAACTAACAGATTCCATTTTTGAGACATTCACTGGTCTGGGTTGGTTAATAAAAACTGTCTTAAGAGATCCTCTTTAAAAATATTTCTAGCGTATTAATCACAGTTGTTTTTGTGAAATGGGGGTAAACCACACCATTAAGAGAATAAAATGTAATTTGAAAAGGAAATTACAAGATTTGTTTCGGGCCCCAAAATACAAATAAAGATTGGTGTGGAATCTCACTGTATATGTTTTCTGCCATTGTAAACCGTCTATTTTAGCTTCTGTTTTCTAATGGTGCAATACACAATAGGTGAACTTCCTAAAGATAATCTGATTTACTGGTCCTACAAAGAAACACATGAAGTATATATAATTAGTGGTGAGATTTATTTTTTTTTTAGTTTGATGGGGGAATTTTTATCTAGGAATTAGAAAAAGTCCAAAGTTCCTGTAATTTTGTCTTATGGAAATGTTTACATTTAAGTTGCGTTTTCTCTGAATACATCAAAAGCCTTTTAACAAATTTTCTAAAATGTATTACGCATGGTTTAATGGAGAGAGTATTAGATTCATTGGATTGTCCTGGCTCTCCCTGCTATTTGCTGTGTTTTGGGCAAATCACTTAATCGCTATGGGCCTTGAATTTCTTCAGCTGTATAAAGGAATAGTTAGATTTTTTTCCCTAGCACTTAGTTCTTCGGTTTTAAGTAGAATTTGGTTGTAATGTCTAGACCGAGGTGAGAAGATGGGCTTACTAGCCCTTGAAATAACTCATGTGTTACAAGTTACAATTATAAAAGTTCATCAGACGTCATTCATAGAATTTTCCTGTGACATAGGTTAAATCTGCCACATTCTGATTATAGTTAGCACCTACGTGGAATTTTGTAAATACAAAAACCAGTTAAACTATGAGTGGGTATAATAGTATGTGATTTCAAACAGATAAAATGTCTACTGTAGGGGAGCACTTACCCTTAACTTGAATGAAAAGTAATATATATAGTTATAAAACTGATTTTCAAAATGCTACATGGATTTTC
The DNA here is from genome assembly GCA_004024925.1 of Scalopus aquaticus. Classification (NCBI taxonomy): domain Eukaryota; kingdom Metazoa; phylum Chordata; class Mammalia; order Eulipotyphla; family Talpidae; genus Scalopus; species Scalopus aquaticus. The sequence continues at coordinate 65,655 of PVIJ01005078.1, forward strand.
GTTTCATACCAAAATGTAGACTTACTTATCACATGTTTTTGGGTAAGATCATAACAATGACCTGGGAAGTAATTAACAGTGGCCATAGACAACAACTGCTAGTCCTTCCAACACAAACTCGGGTTTTAACATCACTGGCAAAAAGCCTTTTGTTGATACTTGTAGAGAAAATTACTATGAGTTAGGTTAGCTTGTCTAGGTCAAACTAGTGGATATTTTTGCAACTTTTGTTTACTGTGGATATTAAGGCAAATCACTGCCTTTGTGTGGGACAGAATGTAGTGGGAAGGCTCTGAGGCCTTGTTAGGTGGTTCATTCACAGAAAATAGATTTAAATAAAGCCCTTAGAACTTTAATCATTCTTGCACTTTGCTTTTTTCCTTGGATCTGTCACTCCAACAAATATAACACATGCTAAATGTTCTTTTGTGCTGAGCTTTCTGCCTTCAGTTGAAGAGCTGGTCATCTATCTTGAGAGGTGCTCTGAAGAGGACATAGCAACTGAAAAATCTGCAACTTTTAGGAAGAGGTCAATATTTTAGCTAAGAAGCCATAAGTGAGAAACCATTACTGAGCAATAAATTTTACTAATTCCAAGATCCCTTTACTAATTCCCTGCCTGTTGAAAAATATACAATGATTTTTTGTTTTTAATGCTGGAAATACATCGTTGTCCTTTCCTAAGAAGCATTTTACAAGTAAAATATCCATCATTGTTCCTGAAATTGCTTAGCCTTAGTGATTAACAGTCTCCTACACAAAGAGTACCCTTTCCGTGATATTAACTCCTCATACGCAGAAAGAAAATTTCAATTTAAATTTGGGAACTGTGAGACATTTGCCTTGAAAACGATAACAATTCTACCTTTAGAGAAAAAAAGTGCTTTCATCCTTTTGTGATTCTGATTTAAAAGCAGTGTCTTAAAGGAGTAAAAAAATCCCTAGGAAACATCTGTTAAATATGAAATAATTAGAGCTACACAAGAGTAAAAGCTAGGTCACATAGTAGGAGGTAGCATGATTGGTAGCTTTAACCATGAAGTTTGAGGTGTTCTTGTAGAAACAGGCATAACATAATAGAGTATTTCTACAAGAAATACTCGTTTATGATAATAGAAGCACCCTATATTTTAATTGCATGCCCATTTTGCCAAACGTGCGTGAAAAAGCGTTAAGAGTTAATACATCATGCATACATAATAACTTAGTGCAAAGTAAACTGGCTCTAGGCCGGGCAACAGTGATGGCGGAACCTTTCTGTTGGGGATCTTCTGCAGTGGGGACCGGAAAAGAGGCTGATCTTTTGGGACGATGTTGGGAGGCCGCAAGCTGAGCGGCTCCGGGGGTCGCTTTTTAGGAGTACTTAGGTCTGGTTTCTGGGGCATGCAAGAGGACAACCCACGCCTAACCTCGCTGGCGGGTGAGTGTGTATAGGTACCTGGCACGCAGCCCACCTTGTGACGGGCTGTTTTGCGCAGGCGCGGGGAAGAGCAGCATTTTACGCCGGAGATCTGCGCAGGGTCCTTGCTGGACTAGCGCCGTAGGATCCTGTTGGCTTTGTAGCTTGGACGTTCTGCGTCTGGGCTCATGCTTACCCCTGGCCAAAGGTCAGGAAAAATAGCTGAGGATTAGTGGTCCCGGCTAATAAGAATGCAGCTGGCAGGACGCCGCCCCGTATCCAACGACCTCTGTTTAATTTTGGTTGCGCTCCTTGCTTCAGGAGCCTGCGACCACTCTGTGCCTGCGGGAGGCTCAAGGTCGTGTCCTTCCTTCGTGGGGCCGGAAAGGATAACTGCTGTTTCATAGTATTCATGGCGTTATGTTTGTGTTCTGTTGCGCGTACTTTCGCTTTTTTTCTGAAAGAATTTAAGGCATCTAATGCTGCCGTTTAGTTCAGAACATTGTTCTGGCAAATAAGATTGGCAAAAAAAACCACTGAACCTAATGCTTGTAGACACGTCTGGTTACTTAACTCCCACTATTAACCAGGGAGTGAAGTTCACCCTGTACATGAAACTCATTTAACAAAAACTGTATGTCAGGCACTGTATTTAAACAAATGATATCTCAAAGTTTTCTTTTAAAAATACTAGGATAGAAATAAGATATAATAAGCAAAATAATGAGAAACGAGAAACTTAAATGCCCACGAATAGAGTTAAGTTGGTACTCATACAATGAAAAATAGTACAGCCAATAGAATGTGAATTTACATGGAAAAATGGTTAGGATATAGTGTTATAGAGTAAATTACAAATCAGTGTGTACTATGAACTTAAAGATATGAATGGCGATAGAATAGAGATACATGAAAAGTTTAATGATTATCTCTGGTGGAGTTGGTGATCTATCATTTTTACATATTTTTTGAAACGCAAGACGTTTCATAATCAGAAATTTAGAAAAAGATAACTACAGATTTCGGCAGTAAACATTAAAGGAGCATATTTGAGATCAAGGAAACGTTTTTAAAACAAAATTTTAATTATAATAAATATTTATTTAAATAAAATTTTACCATTCCAGTGAAAACTATAATTTTGACAGTACAGCCACACACGTCCAACATGTGCACTCACGCTCCACCAGTCCTTCTGTCGTCTCCTCTCTCCTCCACTGTATTTTTTAGAGTTTAAGAGTTATTTTTCTTGTATTATGCCAGTTTATTTCTTTGATTATATTCTACAAATGAATGAAATAGGGGAAACTGCTTGAACAAGTTAGCGAACAAGTACAGAACTGTCTTGAAGGAACTGGCCAATTTTACTGCAACTGGAGTGGCCAAAGGACCAACCTGTGTATCTGTGGGATTTCTAGGAAACTGAAGAGTGTTCCTTGAAAAATAACCTGAGGATGGATGGAAGGCAAGGGATGAGGGTGAAGAGTGGTATTCTAGGTTATGACAATTCCATGAAATAAATGCCACATACACCTCCTGAAACTGACTTAGTATCCTGAGTACAGTGGGGAAATTACTGAAGGAAAAACATAATCAGCCTTGTGTTTAAGAAATAACATTCATCACCAGTCTAGAGAATAGGACTGAGACAGGCAGAAACTACCCTTGGGGACCTTCGAGTAATCCAGACAGTAAATGATGGTGGCTGGAACCACGATTATTGGATTATTGGCAGGTTAGAGGTATTGTTTTCTGTCAGCATGGTACCTATTAGGCACTGTATAGATGAATTAATTAAGTGAAAATTTCCACACATTTCTTTAAAATCTCAAATATCAGAATGATCACAGTTTCAAGGTAAAGAAGGAACTGGTAGCATTCTGATTATTAATACAACCTCAGTTAGTTTCTCATAGTTGTGAGGTGTGGTGTTAAAGTCTTGAGAATTCTAGCAATACTGAAGATTACGTGATTAATTTTCTGGAAATAAGGGAGGTGAGATGGAGATAGGTATTACCACTGAGAGCAAGGACTGTTAAACTCTCTAAGGCTCATATTCCTAATATTGCCTTCTATATCCTTATCCATCATAATTTACATAATCGTTAATATTTCATCCACTTACCTAAAGTCATAAAGGTGATAATATTTGAACTGAGTATTAAAAGGCAGTACAGAAAAGAAATGGTGAAAGAGAGAATAACTTATTTTTTGAGAATGTTGAAGTAGATTTAGACCAGACTCTGAATGGCCTGTTAAAAAACAAATGAAAAATTTAAAAAACATAAAGCTCAGGAGAAAAAAATGTTCAGAGACTGAAGAAAGACATGCAATACAATCTCTTAGTCCACTTAGAACATTCAAAGTGCTGTAACAAAATACCACAGACTGGGTGGCTTATGAACATAAATGTGTTTCTCACAGTTTTGGAGTCTGGGATGTTCAAAATTGGGTTGTCAGGGAACAATCCATTTCCTGATTAAAAAATGAAACTTTTTGCCTCATCGAAGACATGAGCTAGCTCTCTGGGGTCCCTTTTAAAAGGGGACCAATATCAATCTTGAGGACTTTGCCTTCATGGCCTACTCACCTCCTAAAGGCCCCATCTCCTAATACCATCCCTTTGGGGGTTAGGATTTCAACATATGAATTTGAGGCAACACAAGCATTCAGACCATACGCCAGTAAACTTAAGAAATGACGCTTACCCTCACTCATGACCAATTAAAACTACACTGAAATACCATTTTCATTTATTGGATTAGCCAAGATAAAACTTTTGGTGATGCATTGTATGGGTGACTGAGTGGGGAAACCAGCACTAGAAAAACCTTCACGTATTACATACCGGACTGCAGAGTAGTTTAGCATCTATGAGTGAAGTTTACAAATGTATAAAAGCACATGCCATTTGATAAGATAGTTCTTGATATTTTACCTATAGACACTCAAAAATATAAGAAATTAGTATATTCAGTAAATCCTGACTTAAAGAAGCTGATAGGTTCTTGGAAACACATTTAGTGAAACAAAAGCATATAGTACACCAATATTCTTTTGCTCAACTTCTGTAGGAATTGTTTTTTTTTCCCATCACCATTAGGATAAAACATTGTTAAACAAGACATTATTGGGGGAACCTGTTATAATTCAATCTTATGTTTTTGAAATGGCAAAAAATTAGAAATAATCTAAATAAGTTTCATTAATAGGGCACTGCTTAAATAAATTACAAAATACCATGCAGTTCTAAAATAAAGAGAAGGTTCTTTATGCTGTTATGAAAAAATCTCCAAGGTAACATCAATAGATTGAAAAAGCAAGGTGCAGAAGAATATATACACAATAGCCCCCCTTATTCATGAAGGATATCCATATGTTCTAAGATCTCCAGTGGATGCCTAAAACCAAGGACAACACTGACACGAAATCTGTTTTGTATTATTTATCCCTGTTTAAAAGTTTCTTTTATAAACTGGGCACAATAAGAGATGACTAACAATAAAATAGAACAGTTATAGCCATATAATAATAAAAATTATGTGTGATTTCTCTCAAAATACCTTATTGTATATGGTTTTATTTCCAAAATGTATGTTGTTCTCTTTCAGAAGTGTTTGTTACTCACCTATAAATTGTTTATTTTTATTACTTTTGCTTTAATGACATTTTACTATTTCTCTCCAACTACTAAATACACAACTATTTTCCTCTACCATATTCACAGACAGTGAAGATAGAAATTTTATTATCATTCCTCTACAAAAATAGTTAAATAAACATCCAAGTTTGGAAAACAAATAAAAAAACCTTATTTTATATATTTTTAGACAGCTGTAGCTGAAGTCATGGAAACACAGATAAAAGGGTACTGTGCTGTTTCATATAAAATAGGAAAAATTGATACAAAAGACATTTGTATAAAACATCTCTGGAAGCTTACAAATTTAGTAGCATAGGTTGTCTCCAGAGAGGGAAACTGGGGAGCTGGAGTCAGGGGTAGAAGAGATATTTTGTAGTGTACCATTTGGATTTTTTGATTAAAAGATATTTTGACTCAAGTTTTATTTTAGACTCACAAAAAGTTATAAAAATAGTGTAATTTCCGTATGCCCTTGGAAATTGACATTACTGTGATTCTGTTAACTAAACTACAAACTGATTGGATTTTACCACCTTTACATGCACTCATTTTGGGTATGAGTGTTTCACATGTAGAGATATGTACAATAACCACAGTCAGGATAGGGAACTATTCTATAATAACAAAGAAACTCTCTATGACTACTTCTTGTTATCAGAATCTACCCCAACCTTGACCCTTGGCAAGAGACTCATCTATTCTCTTTTATTATAATTTTGACATTTCAAGTGTAATATAACTTTTGCATTTCTGTATTGGCTATTGACATTTAACATCACTTCATGGGCTTATTTACACCTGTATATACTCTTCAATGCAAAATGGCTATTAATGACTTTTCAAGCATTTTTATATTTTATAATTGGGTTGACTGTAGGTTTTTTTTTTTTAAGTAGTATCCATATATATTTTAGATACAAGTCCTGCATGCAATATGTGTTTTGCAAATAGTTCCTCTCAGTCTGCTGTTGATACTTAGTTTTTCTTAACCGTGTCTTCCACAAAGGAAAAAAATTTAATTTTTATTAAATTCAGTTTAATCTAATACTCTTTTATGGATTGTGGTTTGGTATCAGATGTAAGACTTTTATAACTAGTCCTAAGTCATGAAGAGCTCATGTATTTTTAGAAGTCTTTTAGTTTTGCTTTTAGATTAATGATTCATTTTCAGTTCACTTTTGTATAAGTGAGATTTAGATTGACGTTTTCTTTTTTTATTTATGACATTCCAGTTGTTTTAACGCTATTTATTGAAAAGACTATTCTTCCTCCATTGAACTGCATTTGCACCATTGTCAAATTATCAGTTGGGTGAATTTTTTGATCTGTCTCTGTACTTTCTTCTGTTCCATTACTATATCTGTGCTCCAATACTATAGTGCCTTGATTACTGTAACTTTATGGTAAGTCTTAAAATTGAGCATTATGATACCTGCAATTTTCGTCTTTTTTAAATATTGCTATAGTTATTCTATTTCTTTTGGCTTTTCATTTAAATTTGGAGTTACCTTGGTTCATATCTACAAAAGAAAGACAGGTGGTATTTTTATAGATTTGTATTAAATGTATAGATTAATGTGAACATTTTTTTCCTTCCGTAAAGGGTAATGAGCTATGAATAAATACATTTCATGAGGCTAACATGTAAATGACAGAATTTGAGCTAGTTTTGACAAATAGTCACAGAATTAATATTGTCTTAAGTTAAAAGTTTGTGTTATTTTTATTTGAATATCATTTCTGTAATTTTATGCAGCATAATGTAAATGCAAAAACTAATGACCCAAAAAAGTTTATATAAACATTACTTATTTTTGCTAGTTGTCATTTCAGAATTACCTAGTTAGAGTTAGACAGCAGAACGTAAGACCTTTATCTTTTAGAATAAAATCCAAAATGGTGGAAAAACCCTTTTGTTTACCAACTGTAATGTGAGATTGCCATATAATACTGAGAAGCTCAGTGATTATTCTCTTGATCAAAAAATCATATAAAACAAAGTTTTTTCAATTTTTTGCATATGAGGGATTCATGCTACACAATTCTTTCTGTAGACATTTAATTTTTTTCTTCAATTTATTCAGAGAACCATCTCAGTAGGACTCTACCAGTAAAACCAGGAATTTTCAGTGAATACAGTATCATGTGGTTCAACTCCTATAGAATGACTTTTACCTGTTTGAGTAGGCTGAAAAATTACAGGTAGGTTCATTTATTACTGTGGCAAATAATTATATAATTATGTGCAATAATAATTTAATATTCACTATGTTTAATAAACATTGTCAATATGTAACAACTCATGTGATTTCATTACAGTAGCTTTTATTGATTTAAATAATCTTATTTTTCTAACAACTTTTAAGTTTGGAAAATTTAAATTTGGATAATAGTTCAAACAAGATATAATAGGAGCTTGGACAAGGATGGTAGTAATAGACATGAAGAGAAGAAGACACGTGGGTTCAAATTCTGGCCCTACCACTTTACATACTCTCTCTGAGCCTCCCTTTTCTTATCTCTATAATAGGAATAATAATAGAACCTAACTTATAGAGATTCTGGGATGATTAAATGAGATGACATATGTGGAGTTCTTAAATAGTATTTGGCATTTAGTAAGTACTCAATATATGGTAGTTTTGATAATGATGGTATGACCCAGAAGGCCAAGTTTTATAAAGTTCCATTTTCATTGTAACTTACTTCAAAAACAAATTAATTTTACCTCATGTGTGAATACATATACATGTATATTCTTTCAGGGTAATTATAGAAAAAAACTTAGCTTTAAGGTATTAAAACTGAACAATACATGTATTGTTCTAATAAATTGGATAAAGCTAATAAAATTTGAATTAGAATATCTTTCTACATAATAAATCCCATGTTACATTTTTCTAAATGTTTTTTTTTCCTGGATCCTCATTTTGACCTCTTAGGTACCCTTGGACAAGACAGTATGGTACTTCTCAAACCACTGTGGACAGCAGTGAGGTAAAAACGTTCCTGACCTTGGCTCACAAGTGGTGGGATGAGCAAGGAGTATATGCACCTCTTCATTCTATGAACGACCTGAGGGTACCATTTATTAGGTAACATTCCATAAATTCTAAGCGTTTAAAATGCAACTCTTTTCAATAATTCATCTTCTTTTGAGTTCATTGTTTGAAACCATTAATCAACCGAGTTCTAGGCTGCTTTCATAAATCAACCTGAAAATTTCTGAAAAATTATTAGGTTAATTATTATCAAATCCTTATGAAAAGGGACAAAGGTTCTGTGGCATTAAGATCATTGTATAGTGACTTTCACCTTTGAGCAGTCTTGATCAAAGGAATATGAATGAGACAGTTAAATTCAGCAAATGTTTACTGAGAATTTACCTTGTATAGAGATTGAGATCTTAACTCTGTAAAAGCTGCCTGGAAGCATTCAAAACAGTCCATACACTTCAGAGATAAAGGCAGGATTCAGTGAGCTGTTTATCAAGAAATTGTTCATTTGGTCATATGTTCATTGATTTATTTATTCATTAAAACATTTTTGAGGGCTCCCTGGTGGCGCAGCGGTTGGGCGCTGTGCTGTGGAGCTGTCGGCAGCAGCGACACGAGTTCGACACCCAACCGGGGGATTCCCACGTGGCGCGGCAGACCTCTCCTGCCTCGCCCGCTGCTCCCCTCAGCAGTGTATTTCAGTAGATCTGCCTGTTCTGCTCCCCACTCTGTCTCTGGTGAACCCTCTTGCCACCCCACGCCTCTGGCCTGTGCCCCAGCTTGTATGCATAAATAAATCTTTACCAAAAAAAAATCTAAAAAAAAACAAACCAAAAAAAACGTTTTTGAGCAGCCAGTGTGGACAGTAGACACAAACTATTGCACTTAGACTCTACTCTCAAAGGGCATTCTGAATGGTTTTTACTCATTTGTCCAGAATCAGAGAAGCAAAAGAAAAATACTGGCATCATCTTATTACCACTAAATTACTAAGGCAGAAAAAAGCAGAAGTTTTATTCTGTTAGGCTGTTATAGATCAGTAACATAAGCCTATAAGCCTATAAAGTAGGCTTAGGACTAACAATATCAGTATCACCTAGGAACTCGTTAAAAATGTGATCTCAGATCTCACCATGGACCTACTCTCTACAGGGTCAGCAGTCTATGTTTTAGCAAACCTTCCAGGTGATTCTGATGCACATTCAGCTTGAGAACCACTCTGTTCAAACGACTTTGACATAATTATTTTGCATAGCATACTAAAACACATCACCCATGGCAGTACAAGTCATGGTTAAAAGTTTAGATTTTATTCTGAACATAATCAAAAGTCATTGAAGAGGAATAGTATGAGCTAATTTATGATAAAAAGGAGTCATTTTGGCCATTGCGTGAAGAATGGATTGTATTTCATTTGAAATGGGTAATTTCTGTGTATTCTAACATTACAAAGTTATCTATTTAAAACCATTGTCCGGGATATTCACAGAAGTTAATTTTAACTGCAACAAAAGATATCCTAAGATATTTTTATTATGTATGTTGTTTTAATATAAGCATAATTAAAACTCATATATAGTCCATCTTAAAAGTTTAGTTTACATTCTGTTACATATATATATATATAACTCAGTGTGTGTGTACGCATGCACTTACATTTATTTATGTGATAAAATAATACTGATTACCTTAGCATTGAGTTTATAGTAAACAGTTATATTTACTGTTTACATTATCATATATGCAAACATCACTAATTTTGAAGATTAAAAGAGACTCAATTTAATTAGGAATATAGGCAATTTCTTTTTTTTTTTTTTTTTTTAGGCAATTTCTGAAAATACATTCAGATCTTCATTCTACTTAGAAGTAGACAAATGGGTAAACAAATGGGTAAAATGACCTATTTGTTGGGGACTCCCTAGTGGTGCAGGGGTTAAAGTCTCAGTGCTATCAAGCTATCACCAACCACTGTGAAGCTATGTATCACCAGCCATTGCAGCATGAGTTCCATCCCCTACCAGGGAGCTAACCCACATGGCACAGCAGACCTCTCCTGTCTCACCACTGTGCCCTTCAGCAGTGTATTTCAGTAGGTCCACCTGTTCTACTCCCTGCTCTTTCTCTGGTGAATCCTCTCACCATGCCCTCCCCCCACCCTAGACCCCAGTTTTTGTATGCATAAATAAATTAAATAAATCTTTAAAAATATTAATAACCTATTTGTTGCCTACATGAAATGGTTCTAGAAAGTTCTGACAAAACTACCAATAGATGTTTCAGGTGATACAATGTATCAAACAAAATTAGGTTAATCTAAACTAGATTGTTTTTAATGTTTTTCTTTAATAATCACTAAAGTAATTAAGTCATAATCACTACTAGATTTTCTTAGACTTTTAAGCCTTCTGTTTTTGATTATTAAAAAGTTTTATAAATATAAGTCATTTAATGCTGAAAATAAAAGATCTATTTACAAAAAATCATTAATCCATTGAAAATGAATTTAATATTTCCTTAAAATTTACTTTTTTAGAATTTTTACTTGATAAACTTAATCATTTGCTTTTATATGTTTTGAATTTTTGAAAAAGAGACAATCTTTTAAAGACAGTGGCTAATCACCAGCCAGGAAAACCCTTGTCTGAGATGAAGATTCTTGATGTTGGCTGTGGTGGTGGATTGTTAACTGAAGTAAGTGATTTACAGCTTTCCTGCCATTGTAACTGGGGAAAAAAAATTAAGAAGATGCGGGTTTATACCCAGTTTATCCTTTCAACAAATAATATTGTTCATTAATAATACATAATATTGAAAATACTGTTGTGACTATAAAAGTAATACAAGCCTTTTGCTTTTTAAAATATGAAAAATTCAGAAAATTAATAGCTTTGACAATTTTGTCTCTTGTACCCCAAGAGATTAGGCAACTTCCCTTAGTTTAAATACAATGATAAACCATCCTTTTGCACATGCTTTAGTATCAAAACCGAGCAGAGTTTTGCCTGCTTATGGGCCTCTCCCCTCTTTGGTGCTTTTCAGCAATTGGAAGAATACTTATTCCTATGATGAACATTTGCTTAAGTTTATAGTAAATTGATGCCTTACAGCTCTATTTTGTGTACTTCTGTCACCACAGCTTTTCATTTCAATACTGATCATAATAAGATTTTTGAAACATGTATTAAGAAACAGCATTGGATACAAATGTAAATTAAAGTTCAGTTGAATATGGTACTGTCAAGGTCCATCACAGCCACAGTGACAGAGGCCTTTGACTCATAACTGAGTTTCCATATGCACAGAAAATGTGTTTTAAATCAAATACAACATTTTGGGAAAAGTAAAATATGTGAAAGATACCCCTTAGAATTGAACGTGTGTGGTATATGGCTTTGTAAATGAGTAAGGTTTTACTCTAAGTGTCTTCCCAATGTATTATTGCAGATCTTATATCTCTGAAGTTTAAATAATTTCATTTATACTTTTGTAGACTAATTTTCACTTAAAATAAATGCTATATAAGTTTTGATCAAAATTAAGGTTATGTTTCAAAACTTGGTCAAGTCATGGGAAGTGATTGAATTTATAAAAGTTGAAAGAAGAATTAGCTATTATGAATCATTTTACTGACAGAAAAAACTCAAATCATTCATTAGAAAATTTGAATATCTCAGAAATTTTTGCTATTGTTGCAACATTATATTATTACACTTTATGTTAATTACATTAATACTGTATTTTTGTGCATATAAATATACCTAGAAAATACAATTTTTTTTCACTATTCTCAAGTAGTTCTTGGTAAGTTTTCATTGTGATTGTTGTTCTCTCTTTCAAGCTTTTATTACAGAGTATTTCAATATACAAACTAAATGATATAATGAATCTTCCTGTACATATAAATGATCTCCAATAACACTGGTCAGCATTTTTTTACAAAAGTCATGTTACTGAAATAAAATTAGTCATTTCCTATCAATTTGTATGTGCTCAACATGAATATGACAAATACTAATTTTGGCTCTAGTTTATTTGTAATCTGCAATGAATTGATGTTTACATCACAAAATGTATGCCAATAGTAATAGGCCTACGGTTAATACCTGTAAAAATCAAGTCTTAGACTACGTCTTAGATTTCTTCACTTGTCTCTTGTACAGCTGTTCAGGAGCATCTCTGGGGAGCGTCCAGCAGTAGTCAGCCAGCATTGTAGTGGGCCATTTTCCCTGGTATCTTTGGTCCATTGATAGGATATCTTAATGAAAACGTTCACCATGTTCTTCGCTAACCATACCACAGTTTTCAGGGAAGAAATGCACATGGGAATGAAGGAAGAGAATCTTTAGAGACATTGCAGCCAAGTTTTTGATACCCCATCAGCATGTTTTCTACTAGTTCCTTATAGTTTTCTGCCCTAACATTCCCAAGAAAGTTTGTAGACATTAGGCAAAAAGCATTCCATGCTTGTTTCGCATCACCCTGTGGCAAGTCGTTGAACCGGTCATCTTTGAAGAGCTCTCGAATCTGAGGACCCACAAAAACTCCCTCTTTAATCTTTGCTTCGCTTTTGATATAAAGTAATTGTGACATCTTCTTCTAAAAGATTCCAGTTTTGGAGTCTTGATCCTAGCAATTCTGCCTTGTTCTTGGCCATTTAATTCTTCCTGTGTTAGTCTGTGTGGGGTTGATTATGCACCACAGTGAAAATCTGGATCACTGCATGCTGATGGAAAAGGAGAAGAGCAGGTCGGCTCACCCTTGTCCTCATCAGATGAATCAAGAGAATATTCTGCTGCAGGTTCTGAAATAGGAAGTCCCTTCCCATGTGGAACTGGTCTCAATGCAGACGAAATGTTTGCGTAGACTATTCTCAACTTCTTTTGCTTTGTATTTCTGCTGGAAAGAGGAGGAACCAAGCAGAATTAACAGTCTTTTATGTGGTTGCTTGGCTCTTTCCACACCAGGGGGACTGCAAACGGCATTGATGGTCTTTTGCCATTGAACCACTGTGAAAGCTGTGTGTACATGGAGCACAGCATATATAGGCGGCCCAAGGCTTGTCTTGGTCACCGACCTTGCATCCCAAGTAAAGATGATAAGCCTTCTTCACTTGAAAAGTGATACTTTTCTTCTGGTTGGCAAATGTCACATCCCCACAAATAGAGCAGAGATTGTCCACACTATGAACGCACTTTCGAGGCATTACTGTTCTGTATTGTGCCTAAATTGATAAAATAATAACAGTTCTATGGAACAGTAGCTTCAACTGTCTCGCACAAAGTCTGAAATATTTTCAACGCTCAAACTTTGCGACAAAGCTTTCTATAGTTCACTGCTGACGTCAGCTTATTTCAGCAGCTGCCTGGCAGTAGTATTGCATTGCATCAGAAAATGATGCAATCAACTCTGGATGATGTGTGCATGATGGTATTATGCAATGCGATGCAATATTACCTCATTCCATGCTGATTGAGAATGTTGTTGCAGTCCTACTGGATAAATTTATACGGTGAAACATAGAAAATGAATTATATGAAATATCTTCAAAACGAGAGCTAATAAAAAATTTTCAGGGCTATATTCATGTTCAGCACAGCAAGACACTACAGATTAGGGCCTTTTTAAGTCAGTAATGATCTCAATGTTGACCAGTGTAATTATCCCTTGTGATTAATCTTGTTTCTTTCTTGATAAAATTTTTATTGCTAATGTGTTCTAATTTTTCCTGAGGATAAATTTTTTTTATGCCTTTAGCCTCTAGGTCGGCTTGGGGCTTCAGTTATTGGAATTGATCCTGTGGATGAGAACATTAAAACAGCACAGCACCATAAATCATTTGACCCAATCCTAGATAAGAGGATAGAGTACAGAGTCTGTTCCCTGGAAGAAATTGTGGAAGAGACTACAGAGACTTTTGATGCTGTAGTAGCTTCTGAAGTTGTAGAACATGTGCTCGATCTAGAAACATTTATACAGTACTGCTATCAAGTGTTAAAAGTAAGACTTAGGAGTATACTTGTTTGTTTTTTCTACTGAGTGTTTGTATGAATGCATAGCCATAAATTGTTTCATAATACTTGAAACTAGGAAATCAGGATCAGGAAACAACATCTCTGCTGGAGATTACTTCTGCTTCTCGGTTTGCCCTCAACAGTGGGATTTTACAGATTCAGTATCTGGATGTCTAGGTATCTTGAAAAATGTTGATGTTGAACATCATTAGGCAAACATTAGGTTTATAGCAATATTTTTCCATCACTATAGTCTGGATTAAATACATAACAGACATTGATTCAAAACTGCTAAGAAATTGATTTGGATTAATACCTAAACAGTAATAAAAATCATTATTAGCAAAAATTAACTTAGTATTTGTTAAATAGCTCTGTATGTAATGTGTATGACAGTTTTCAGCTTATGAAGGTATATTTCAAACATATGATTTTACTTGATCTTAGACCAGGTGAGGAATGTAAGGTGGGCATTCTTATGACCTCTTTTGACCAATGAAGATCAGCATTTAAGAGCTGTCAAAGGTTACTGAGTCTTTAAGTGAAAGGTCACTGGGCACTTAAGTGGGACTTCAGGCTACAGCTTTTGATTCCAACTCTTGTTTCTTCCCCTTATGTTATTATGTCTGTATAATTTGCCACAGACTTAGTCCTCTGAAGGTAATTTCATATTTTAAAAAATAAATATGTCTGAAGTATTGTTACTGCTATATTGGTTGTTATGCATTCAATAGGTAATACCTTAAGGAACTAGGGTGAGAAGCCAGTGAGGCACCAAGGGCAAGAAGGAGGCTCTCATTTTTGGTGCCAGCCATGCACGTGTATGCCCTGGAGAGTGAGTGCTTTCTTCCATTGCTTGCCCTGCTCACCTCACTGGTCTCATCACAGTCCTCGCCCTGTACATAACCCATGGAACCTTTCCCAAAACTCAGAAATTAACTTTGACTTCATACTATTAACTCAACTACAGGCCTTGCTAAATTTCATTAGTGTTTCCATTAATGTAATTTTATCTTTTGCAGGATCCACTCTAGGATCCCACATTTCATTTAGTGGACATGTCTCCTTAGACTCCTTCAATCTGTAACAGTTACTTGATGTTTTCTCTTACATGAGTTTTATTAGGGTTATCTACTATTTTCCAAGCAAAACTTCTTAATTATTACTTTTTGTGTTATATGTCAGCTAGTGTGTGTGAATAGGGGTTCTTTCACACATATTAGGCCTGCTGGGATTAAGGACTTTAAAACTAATTTTTACTTTAATGGGGAGTGTTTTTAAAAAATAAATGACCACTGGTCACCACTGTTTCCTTAGAGTAAGATTTTGTAGAGCACAGACTAGATATTCATAAGTGATTTTTTCCCCAGTTCTATTGAAATATAATTGATGCAAAAGTGATTCTTAAAAAGATATTTTAGAATATTTTATTTTTACAAAGGAAAGTTACAATGTGTAATGAAATAGTATCTGATGTTTTCATTTTTAATTTAAGGGGATATTCAGAATTTCAGAGTCTCATATTTTTATTTTTGTTCAGGATTGTTTTTGAGTTACATTTTCTCTCTCTGTCTCTTTGTCATTGTTTTGTGCCTATATGCATGTATTTTTGCATATATAATACACGTGTGTGTGTGTTTGTGTGTGTGTGTGTATAATATTATGTTACCTGTGGAGGAATCATTAGCATTTTATCCTTTTCAGGCTAATGAGAATGTGTAAGAGAGGACAGGGGCATTAGTATCCTTGCTATAGTTAATATAGGAAGCAAAATAACTATTGTCAGTAAAACAGTCCCTTGAATGGTTTGCATTCATTTAGGTGCTTGATCTCTTCAAATTCTTGATACATATTAACATTCCATAGATTTGTTATGAAATAAATACAAAAGAACCTTTCAAACCTTAATACATTGATTTTTTTGTCAGAGACCACTTCTTGGCAGTGCTCACCAGCACAACTTCTGTAGCTGTGCCCTGTGCCTAACAAATTAGACTGCACCCAGAGAGAAAACAGCAGTGACATGTTAGAATGTAAATGTGGACATCAAACAAGGGAGAGCAGCCTGATTTTATTTTTTATTAGAATGTATTTTCTATGTACAAAAGAATGTATATAATGGACATATGTCATGGTAATGTGTGATTTTAGGATATGTAAGCACCACTGCATACACTCAGTAAGTGCATCTGTAGTGGACTGCCTTTAATGGTGCCATTTCCACGAGAAAAAAATCCTATTTGGGTAAATTATGTTTTACTGATACATGTACTGTCTTAATTGCACTTAATTTATTTGGATGGAAGGATGAGTTAGAACTTAACCTTTTACCTATCTGATACCTCTGACATTTATATTTCTACTTCTATAATATGTTTTTTTTTTTTTTAGCCCGGTGGTTCTTTATTTATTACTACAATCAACAAAACACAGCTGTCCTATGTCTTGGGAATTGTTTTTTCAGAGCAAATTGCAGGTATTGTACCAAAAGGTACTCATACCTGGGAGAAGTTTGTTTCACCTGAAAAGCTAGAGAGCATTCTGGAATCAAGTAAGTATTAAGAATTTTTCCAATTTCCAAGGTCTTACTGAACTTTAAAAATACCTATAGTCATTAACTACATAATAACCTAGCACTTGAGTAAATAGACCACTCTTTGGATGTTGGTTTCATTTCCTCACCTAGATCAAAAACTCCTTGAAGTTAGTATTACATATTAGATACCACTCCTCTCACCTGTGGCACATACTCACGCAAATCGTAGATGATCAATTAATACTTTTTGGCTCTTACTCCTCACTTGTTTAAAGATGAGGTACAAGTGTCTACTATGTACACATTCTCAGTTACCATATTGAGGCCCTGACTTGTATAGTTTAGCTTACATAGTATTTTCTCCCAATTTTTCCATATTCAAGTATATTTTGAACTGCCTTGTCATTTTTTATGTGTTATGTATGTCATTTATTATGTATTATGCTATGTATAGCATACCTTATATTATGTCTCCTTTCTGGCCTCTAAGCTCCTGAAAGGTAAGGCTATGTCATCTTTGTACCTTTTAATTTTTTATTTATTTTCATTTGTTGTTCTTTTTTTATTGCGGTAGCAGTTTACAACATTTGTTGTATTTTAGAAGTATGAGATCTTCCCTTTCAGGGAAAGAGAATACCCCTAGTCCACCACCATAGTCTGTTGTGCTCCTTCCTCACTTTGTTCTGGTCCCCTCCCTTCCTCTTCTGGTAGCCTCAGTTCTATATCAGCTTTTTAGGGTTTGCTGTTGGTTTGACTTTAACTCTTTGGTATCTCTATATTTCACATAAAAGTGATACCAACTAATATTTATTTCTCTCCTGACTTATTTTTCTTCTCATAATCCTTACTATAGCTTCATCCACATTGCTGCAAATGGCAAGAGTTTATCATTTTTGATTGCTGACTGGTATTCCATTCAGCATACATATCGCATCCTCCTGATCCACTCATCTGTGTTTGGGTACTTAGGTTGTTTCCATAACTTGGCTATTACTGTAAACAGTGCTGCAGTGAATATAAGAGTGCATGTTTGCCTTCCAATTAGTGTTTTGTTTTTGTATTCTTTGGATAGATACCTAAGAGTGAATTGCTGAGTTGTAAGCCAAATCCATTTTTAATCTTTTGAGCCCCTTTTTTCCAGCCCCTATATTCCATATAGGGCTGGACCAGTCTATGTATGTTCCCACTAACAATGTAAGAGGTTTCCTTTTTCTCCACATCCAGATCTGCAGTTGTTGTTTATGGTGTTTTTGATATAGGCTGTTCTCAAAGATGTCAGGTGGTATCTCATTATGTTTTTGATTTGCATTTTTCTGATGATAAGTGACGATGAACATTTTTTTCATGTACCTATTGGCCATCTGTATATCTTCTTTGGAGAAGTCCCTGTTTAGCTCATCTGCCCATTTTTTATTTTTTAAAGATTTATTTATTTAAGCTGGGGTACAGGCCAGAGGCATGGAGTGGCGAGAAGGCTCACCAGAGAGAGTGGGGAGCAGAACAGGCAGATCAGAAATGCACTGCTGAGGGGAGCAGCGGGCGAGGCAGGAGAGGTCTGCTGCACCATGTGGGATTCTCCCCGGCTGGGCGTTGAACTTGCGTCACCGCTGCCAACAGCTCCACAGCGCAGCGCTTAACCGCTGCGCCACCAGGGAGGCCCCCATCTGCCCATTTTTTGATTGGATTATTTGTTTTGTTTTTGTTGAGTTGTATGAGTTCTTTGTAGATCATATGTATAGTGTAGAAATATTTTCTCCCATTCAGTAGGGTGTCTTTTTTTTTTTTTAGTGGCAATTTCTTTCACTGTGCAGAAGCTTTTTAATTTGATATAGTCCCACTTATTTATATTTTATGTTGTTTTCCTTGTTGCTGGAGATGAATCCACAAAGACATCTCTATGTCATGGAGTGTTTTACCTATGTTTTCTTCTATATATTTTATGGTTAAAGTCTTATATCCAGGACTTTTTTACACATTTTGAGTTGATTTTTGTATATGGTGTGAAATAGTGGCCTATTTTCATTTTCTTGCATGTGGCTGACTAGTTTTCCCAGCACCATTTCTTGAAGAGACTTTCCTTGCTTCAGTTTGTTCTATTTCTTAGAAGAATGCCATTGAAACTTTGATAAGGATTGCATTGAATCTGTATTTTGCTTTGAGTAGAATGGTCATTTTGACAATGTTAATTCTTTTAACCCATGCGCAGGGAAATTACTTTCCATTTCTTTGTGTCTCTATTTCTTTTAACAGTCTTGTAATTTTTTTTGTATAGGTCCTTCACTTCCTTTGTTAAATTTACTTCTAGGTATGGATTTTTTTTTTAGTGTAATTGTAAATGGGATTATCATCTTAATTTTTTCCTCTTCTAGCTCATTGTTCACATATGGAAAGGTAACTGATTTTTGTGTTTTGTATATCACCTTTTTACACTTCCTACAATGTCTAGTTCTACTTTGTACATTATGATCACTTGATTTATATGTTAAATTCCTCTCAAGCAATAACATTTATTTGGCATTTGACATCATTCCCACTTAGATTCATCTTTGTTGTTTTGTTTCATATGTCATTATATCACTAAACTTGATCTTATTTGCAATGTTATCAGTCCACAGCAATGTTGTAAGTTCTAAAGATTTCTGAAAGTAAGCTTATTGAGAATAGAATAGAATGAAAAATATAATAAATTCTTTATTGGAATGATCCCTTGTTGGCAGGTATTTCCTAACATGAGGACAACATTTATTAAGTACTTACCAAATTCAAAGTACTGTATTCCTTCATACATGTATCTTACTCTAACAGCTCAATATCTTTTGCATGTATGAGAAAACCAAGACTCAAAAATATTACTATATAGTAGGTACCAGAGTTGGGATTTGAGCCCAACCAGTCTTCGTAGAGATTATGTTCTGTTCTAAGGTACAGAGAGATCTGTGTATGGTTACAAATATTTTTTCCCATTTTAAGTTTTAAGTTAGGAATTCTTTTTAATATAGAGTTGCATGGGACTCTTGGTACTTGGCAGGTTAACAGTTTATGAAACTTCCTCTTTCTGATTTATTTTTGCAGATGGGCTTTCAGTCCAAATTGTGGCAGGGATGCTCTACAATCCTTTCTCAGGCTACTGGCACTGGACTGAAAATACCAGCCTTAACTATGCGGCTCATGCTGTGAAATCCTGGGATCAGGAAAACCCGGTACCTGCCGAGCTTGTTATAAAAGGAGAACCAGAAGAATTCCGAGCTGAAGCCTCTGCCAACCTAGAGGTACATGAAAAGCTGAAGAAATGAATTACCTCTGAGGACTATAGTAATATGACTTGAAATTCTTGTGCTTACAAGTATAAAAAATATAGAAATTTTCCTTTGAGAGAGGATCATAAAGAAAATAAAATCAATAAAAAGACTAAAAGCTTTTGTTGTTTCTTCTAATACTTATTTTCAAGTGGTTATTGTATGAATCAAAAAGTTTTGTCAAAACTTTTTTTCTCCTTTTAAAACATGCAAAGGGATTATTAAACATTTCCTGGATTTGGATTCAAACATTAAAATCAAGAAATTCAGAGGCCTCTCTGGTGGCTGAAGGGCTGAATCTCAGTGCTACCATGGTGAACCATGGTGAACCATGTTGCTACCATGGTGAACGCCCACCACAAGGGCATGAGTTCGATCCCAGCCAGGGAGCTAGCCCACATGGCACAGCAGACCTCTCCTGTCTTGCCCGCTGCTCCCCTTAGCAGTGTATTTCAGTAGATATGACTGTTCTGCTCCCCACTTTGTCTCTGATGGATCCTCTCACCATCACCCCCCGCCCACCCCATGCCCCGCACCTCTGGCCTGCACCCCAACTCTATGCAAAAATAAATAAATAAAAATCCTTTAAAAAAAAAGTCAGCAAAATTATGACACTGAACTGGCATAAAAAATAAATTCCGTATCCATTGCTATAAAATTCTGTCTCATATTGCTTCTCAAAAATAATTTATAAGTAATATTGGTCATTACTGGTAATTATTTGCATATACAGAGTGCCAGGGCCTGGGGTAGGTGCTTGGCAACCATTCTGTCATCTCACCCTCAGAACAGTCCCCATGAGGTGGGAGTGACTGTGACCACCATCTCAAAGAAATGTTAAATGTATTCAGTATCACACAACTAGTAATGCCACCAGGATCTGAACCCAGGAGTCTGTCTGATTCCAGAGCTATAGACTTCAATGCTTTTATAATTGCACCTAGTGTCTCTGCCATCATGTGGTCATAGTCGTAGCACAGCCATACATAGTTGGATTATTATCACATATTTGCGTTGTCTCCATGCAAGGTAGCATATTCAGACGTATTTAAGTCTAGCAGAGCTCCATGAAGTCAAGAGGCTGGGCTGTTTGCCCCTGGTCTCTTAGAATTTTATTGCCCTTGATGATTAAAATGACTACATGCCACCAACTGCAACTTAATGAAATGTTTACATACCCTGAATGGAATTGTATTTTAACTTACATTTTATAGTAACAGGTTTCACTAATGTATGAACAAATTGAAGAAAAGTATTATTAAAATACTACACATAAAACTATCTCAGTTCAGCAAAAAAGTTAAAAATGTTGACACCATTTGAAACTTCTTTTTGATGTGTGCTAAGAACACTCACAAGGAATTCTGAGCTACCATTGAACTAGAACACATACAACTTGAGAGGCATCGAGTACAGATTTAGAAACAGCTTGGTAACCAGGTACAGAGGCAAATCATGCTTAAGGAAAAAAGTTTTTTTTTTTTTTTTAAAGATTTATTTATTTATTTTTTATTTATACATACAAGTTGGGGTACAGGCCAGAGGCATGGGGCGGCGAGAGGTTTCACCAGAGACAGAGTGGGGAGCAGAACAGGCAGATCAGAAATACACTGCTGAGGGGAGCAGCGGGCGAGGCAGGAGAGGTCTGCCGCGCCATGTGGGATTCTCCCCGGCCGGGCGTCGAACTCGCGTCGCCGCTGCCAACAGCTCCACAGCGCAGCGCTTAACCGCTGCGCCACCGGGGAGGCCCCTAAGGAAAAAAGTTTTTAATGTGGATATGTGAGGTCCCTGCAATTCCATAAAACATATTTGCATCATTAGAGACTACAGAAGTAAGTCTAAAAAACTAAGAAAATACTACTGTACAAATAAAGATGGAAGCAAGACCAAAGGAAACAAAGTGTTAATATAGCCAATACATAATCCCTTTATTAACTTACAGGGTCACTCTATTAGGAGATTCTTATTGACTATTCCTAATGAGATGCAAATGACATGCTAGTCTTTTCTGTAACAACAACACAAATCCTGACACTGACAGTTTGCATGAAAATCAGACAAAAGAATTTGTGAGATCAATAAGCCGATTGTATCCCAATGAGAAGAGGATGCAGTGTGTATAAATGAGTCACTGTCTTGGTGCCAAAAGGCAGCAGTTGGACCTAAAGGAAAAAATACGTTCTCAAGATGATGTGGCTACAGAGCTGAGATGTAGGTAGAGAGTAACAAGGTAAATATGGATGCCAGATGTTTCCACTTCATTCCACTAGATTTGAATTGTTTCTTGCTGATTGGGCCCCCCCCTCAATGGATATTACATGTGATCCCCACTTGTGTTTCCTGGGCCCATAGGCAGAATTCTGAGGTCCAAGGAACCCCTGCAAAAATGGGGAGCAAAAGTATGTGTGTAATTTTTTTTTTTTTTTTGCTGAGAATGTCCCATAGCTTTGAGACAAAAGTGTTCATGAGGGCCTCCCCGGTGGCGCAGCGGTTAAGCGCTGCGCTGAGGAGCTGTCAGCAGCGGCAACGCGAGTCCGACGCCCGCCCGGCAGGGAGAATCCCACATGGCACGGCAGACCTCTCCTGCCTTGCCCGCTGCTCCCCTCAGCAGTGTATTTCTGATCTGCCTGTTCTGCTCCCCACTCTGTCTCTGGTGAACCCTCTCACTGCCCCACGCCACTGGCCTGTACCCCAGCTTGCATGTATAAATAAAAAATAAATCTTTAAAAAAAAAGTGTTCATGATCCCTCAAAAAATGAGAAATAATTGCACTACAATACTGTAGTGTGGAAATACTATTCACTCAACAGAGTTTGTTAGAAAAAGAAAAACATAGTCACTATCTTCTTCCTATATTCCGTGAAAGTGAACATGAAGCCTATCAAAAATTATAAAAGGCAAAATCTGCAACAAGATTTAAATTGCCTTATTTTGGTCACTCTTTATGTTGAATTGGAAAGACTTCATAAGAATCTGTTTTTAGACTTAATTTTGTTTTTTTTTTCAGGTTGGGATAGGTCAGTCTGGATTAACTGACAGATTTATACAATGTTTAAAGAATTTCAACTCACAAAAAACGTTATTGCTTTTAAATAGATATAAGTAGATAGATGACTAGATGGATGGGTGGGTGGGTCAGTGGGTCAATGGATGGATATATGAGTGAGAGAGAAAAGTGCGAACCTTACTTCCTGAAATCCAGGGAGGGTAATAATGTGGAGAATTGCCTGATGGCTGTGACCCTGCAGGAAAAGGTGACTTGATTCGCTTAGGTAGGAACCATCCAACATGGAATGTCCCCTTGGAACAAAAGAGTCTTTGATCCTCTTCATAAACAGTGGACTAACCCATTGTTACTCAAATTGTGGTCTGCTCTCACCTGGAAGCTTGTTAGAAAGGCAGAATCTCAGTTTCCCCTGCCCTCTACCCTCTGCCCTCTCCCCCCCCCCCCATTGCAGCTGAATGTTAACAAGATGTCGAGTGATTCACATGCACAGTAATGTTTGAGAAGCACTCATGTAATTGACTCTTACTTGATCATCATGGCAGAATGCCAGTTGACCATATGCGCTTTAAATACTGGAAAGAACTGATCAGTTGTTCACTTGTCACATCGTCATGGCCAGACTGCAGTCACATGACACAGGCATAGCATTATCTGCATAAGGAACTGTCTGAATTTACCTTTCTCCAAAGGTAACAGTATAACCGGCAGGCACTGGGGACTTGGTAGTCACTGGATTTAGTTCAGAACTGAGTCACGCACTGACGGCGGAAAGAATGAATACCATGGACAGCGCCCCACAAGGGCCCCTGGTGCTGGTGCTGGAGAGCCCCACCTGCTGAGACACACTGTGCTTGAGCTTTGGCTCTAACCCGCCTCTGGGAGTGGATTAAGTTAATTTACCTCCCCAAACCTGTTTCCTCGTTTGTAAAATAAGGATAACAATACTTATCCAATACAGCTGGTTTTTTAAAAACTACTGAAAAAAATAACTAGATAAGCAGAAAAATGCAATATGCCTCTAGCTAGTGTCCACAGTAATGATGCCTAGGCTGACAGAAGTGGTGATGGTGGGAGTGTGGGGTAAAATGCCTGTTATGCCTCTCAAGGTCTTCATACCATCTCACTAGCTGAAGGGGCCTGTGGAAAGGGCTGGCGGGCAGACACGCTAAGCTCCCTGCACTTTCACCCTGTAGAGTATAGGTACTGCACAGTCACTGGGGGTGAACCTGGGGTCACATCCTACATGGGGGATTTGGAGAAGTCATTCTTTGAAGGGCCAGTGTCCTGAGCAACTCTGTTAACCTGACCATGTTACATTCCCTCTGAGTTAAGTATATCACTATCACTCCTTCAGGGCTGAGTTTCTAGCCCCTCTGTAATTGAATTGCACCCGTTTGTGGGGCAGCTTTTCTGTGTAGGGCTCAGTCTGATCTTGCACAAAATGCTGGCTAAGGCTTGTGTCACTGGTGTGTCTTCACAGCCTAGCTCCCTTCTTTGTTCCCCAAAGCTTTGTTCTGATGTTCTCATACTGGAATATTACCCAACTGTTAGGTTTGTTGACACCTCAGAGGCCACTCTGTCTCCTTTCATCTTCATACAAGCCTGGATTCTAATAATCTTCTGTCTCCTATGCCATGAGTCCAAAGGCTAAACTTCAAGTTTTTAAAACGTTTTATTTTTATTTATTTATGCATGCAAGAGCTGGGGTATAGGCCAGAGGTGTGGGGTGGTGCAAGGATTCACCACAGACAGCGTGGAGAGCAGAACAGGCAGATTGACTGAAATACACTGCTGAGGGGAGCAGCAGGTGAGACAGGAGAGGTCTGCTGTGCCATGTGGGTTAGCTTCCTGGCTGGGGATCGAACTCATGCTGCAGTGGGTGGTGATAGCTTGATAGCATTGAGACGTAGCCCCTCTGCCACCAGGGATGCCCCAAATGCTAAAATTTAATCTGCATCAGATTATTTAAAATATGTTTAAGTTTCTCTCGCAGGATTTCATTTTACCTATATCTCTTTCTTAAATATGCTCACTTCAAGGTGTCTCTGAGAATTTAAACTGTATTTGTATCAAAGATCAGAAAATGCTCAACAATTATTTCACACTCTAAGGAAATAGCAGTGGCCACACTGGTCTCCATGAAAGAGAGGTTAGGTCTGCCTGTCAGTGAAGTTGGGACAGTGAAATGCAGTAGGTCACTCTCTGGAACCAAATACTAGTTTACCTGATTTCTAACTGATTCTGTGAGCAGAGGGTTGTCAGTCTTGATTCCCCCATTTGCCTTCTCTACTCATCTATTCCTGTCATCTGTATTTCTCCTTGTGCGCATCCCCATGGCCGAACCTAGATACCCAGGTAAATATTTGGTACCAAATATCAACCTGATATGGCTTTAATGTTGCGTCAGCATTTACTGAGCAAAGACAGTGCTATGAGGAAAGCACAACGAAAGCACAGCATCACGGATGCCCCCGGGCCTCTCTCCATCTCAGCACAAAACATTTCTGCTCTGACCCCAAACCTGCCCACTCTGCTTCGCGTGGACAAGACCCTGCGGCTTTCTGGCTCCGGTCCCTGGAACCGTCTTACAGCGACAACCACTGTCACTCGGACTCTTGTGTTCCACTCCGTTTACCTGTTCATGGAAGTCTGACTTCCAGCCGCGCACACAGTACTTCCTGAGAGTCACACATACACATTCCGCAGTGTCTGGGACGCCTCATGTGCTGGTGGCTGGGAAGCAGCCGGGCTTCACTCTTATCTCCTTGGAGCTGGCTCCAAGTCCGTATTTTAATAATATGCCCACACTCACTGCCTGTTCTAGGAACTGTATAATTGGGGAAGTAGAAAGGAAGGGGGGGGGGAGTCCCCTTTCACTCCAATCACCGATTCTTCACACAAATGCCTGGAAGGTTTGGATAGCTGTCCTTTCATCCTAAGAACAACAACCCCCCTATTCGAAATTCTTTCAATTCTTTCAATTTTATACTATCCATGCTCTTGCTTACTTTCAGGTGTACATCATAAATTTAGTCTATGAAACACGGTTTTACTCTTTGTACTGATGAACTTAAAACAAATTGAACACACACACACGGTTTGGCAGGTTTTCTGCACGGAAAAAGAATGGAAAAAAAAAAAAAACCCAACAAAGCAAAACACCCGCGTTAGCGTGTTCGGTGACAATGCTTTCAAAGGGGAAAGGTTTGCGGTGAGTCTGAGAGAAGGAATTTCTGTAAAGTACAAGCTTGTTGTTTATCAAATTAGACATCTCTCCGTGATGGCTTGCCCAAGACTTAGGTAATTGTGTAATGTAATAAGACTGTTTTTATAAGTTATGCAAACACAGAGTATTTTCCTGAGGGCCAGAACAATCTAATTCCCCATCTTAATCCCGGCCTGATTACCAGCCCCCGCGGGGTGGCGTTTCCAGCCCTCAGCCCCGGCAGGCCCCAGGTAAGTCGAGCGCGGCGCTCCGGGCTAGCGGGCCCGCGGGAGGGGCTGGAGTGTAGGCGGAAGGCGGGCCGGGGGGGTGGGGGGAGCCGAGATCCGGGTCTTGACTGCAGCTTCCTCCCGGTGGAACCGCATTTCCAGCCTCCTCCGCAGTCCTAGCCCTAGCGCGGCGAGCCGATCCAGGCCGTGCCGCCTGGAGGCGCGGAGCCCGCCCGGCGTGCCCAGCCCTGCAGCTCCGGCCGGGGCGGAGGCCGCCGGACCGCGGAGATGCGGGGCGGGGGCAGGGCGCGGGGTAGGTGACTTTATCCCGCCTCTGTTTCCCTGCCCCGGGGAGCAATGACATCACGCGGCCTTCTCCCGGCGCCGACACAAAGAGCGGCGCGGAGAGGCCGCTACGGGGGGAGCCGGCGGCCGCAGCTGCCGTCTAGGGCCCTGGGCTCCCGCCGGCCAGGCCAGCCGCCCGCGGCCTGCGCCTTTCCTCCTCCGCCGCCGCCGCTGCCGCCGCCTGGGTCGCCGCCGCCCGCTTCGCCCGCGCCCCCAGCACGCAGCTGAGCCCGCGCCGGGCCGCGCCGGCCCCTTCCCATGCGGGCGGCGCGGGCCCTGGGAGGGGCGCCCGCAGCCAGCCACGCAGCATGCACTGGGGGGTTGGCTTTGCCTCGTCCAGGCCGTGCGTGGTGGATTTGAGCTGGAACCAGAGCGTCTCCTTCTTCGGCTGGTGGGCCGGGTCCGAGGAGCCCTTCTCCTTTTATGGGGACATCATCGCTTTCCCTTTGCAGGATTACGGTGGGATCATGGCAGGGCTGGGCTCCGATCCCTGGTGGAAGAAAACCCTTTACTTGACCGGGGGAGCTTTGCTGGCCGCAGCTGCGTATCTGCTCCACGAACTCCTGATCATTAGGTGAGCCGGAGAGAGGGCCCCGTGGAGGGGCACCTGGCCAGGGCAGGACGGCGCGAGGGGGGACCCGTGCCAGCCCCTGGGTCATGCCACCCAGATGCCCAAGAGTCCTGCCCTCATCTTCCCCCAGAGGTAGTCCGTGGTCTCCTGGCCATGCGGGGCACTTGAGAGTTGACGGGGAACATTACAGCGGTCTGGGAGGGAAGAACATTTGTCTCCCAGTCTTTCGGTGCAAAACGCAAAAATTCTCTGGGTTGCGTTGTCTCCTATGAAAAGCTCTTGGGGAGATCCCAAGTGCAGTGTGTTTGCAACAATAGAATTAGGCCCTATAGAAAACTAAGTTACTTTCTTATGAATTGCCTTGTTTATAGGCAATAATATTCGCTTATTTACCAGTAACCTTCTTTTACTTTATAGTTAGTTCTACACCATCCTTCCTCAAATGTCAAGATCACCACAAGGCTGAAATTGCAAAAGCTCCAGAGACCTCTGGGTCCCTGTCAAAGATGCATTGCTAAGGTGCAGTTTTAATGCATACTGAACCTGGTTATTTGCTAATTTTGTGTTGAAGGCTGGTCACCACGTTCAGGTTTAAATGCCATTGTTGTGTGAGCAGAAGAGCTGAGGACTGGACTAGCACATGGGCGGAGAAGATGGGAGTCGCCCAATGCCGTAAACAGTGCATCTTCTGCCTGCCGCAGAATGTTTACGGGATTAATTTGGAAATAGCAGAAAATGGACGCCCCTGCATCCAGCCTGATAGATGTTTGAGTAGGGCTATACCATGGCTCCTGGGAGGGCCTTTTGGCTAATTGATACACCAGTCAGTGTAAGGTTAAAATATCCATGCCTTTGAACCTTCTCACTGGGAGATGATCAGAAACGATTTTCAATGTTCTTGGCCAGTATTTTCTGAAGAGTGAGAAATGTATCCACATTGCCTTTTTCCAGTGGGGAAATCCTACACAATAGGTTATAAACAAATGCAGTGATGGGTGACCTTTAATAGGCTTGTGGGGATTCCAGGAGGACATGATGACTGCCTGCTTAGGTATTTTGAGTATTTCTATTTTCTGACATGGAGGGAAATCATTAGGTTTGGGGAAATAAATATTGACTTTCATAGTGTTGAACCACAATTAAGAAGTTTTAATTTAAGCTTAGCATGCATTGAATTATCTCATTTAGCACAATGCCTTGAGGCTAGTTGAACTAAAAGAAATGTTAAGGGAATTATCTCTAGATTGTTTTATAGCTTTGCTAGTTTTAGAACTTTATTTCAAGTTAGGTTTCAAGTGATAGGAAAAAGTAAAACATTTGTATAGCAACTTAAATGGTAGCCTCCTTGCTTTTCAGTTATACCTTTTGGGGATCCTGAACCATGTGGCTTCTCACCAGTTTTCCATTTTCTGAAGGGAGTGAAGGCCTACCTAAACCTTGCTTAAATGACCTTGCAAAAATAGCAGGAACCTCAGAGCGCACCCTAGGAACAGGCCACACCCTGGGAGGTGTGCTTATTGGCTACAGAAGGGTGTTCTGTTCACACTTAAGATCTTCCCCTCTTAGGGGAATGTTTGGATACCCACTTGGGTTAAGACATAATTAATCCTTAGCTTACACACTTTTATTTCTTGACAGATGTTTAAATTGTTTTGGAAAACCTGGCTATAATGCAAATGAAAATGGCTGCCCATCTTTGAACCCTAACTAGGAACTGTGCATATAAGTGCTTTATGTGCTTGATTGCATTTATTCTTCACAACTCTTGTTGGATGCTTAGTCCATTTTATAGATGAGGAAATTTCAGCTGAGGGAGATTGAGCTACTTGCCCAAGAGCACATAAGAGTGGTAGGATTTGATTGAAATCTAGGAATATGTGTCTCTAGAGCCTGCATTTTTCCTGCTTCCCCCTAAAAACTTTGAAATAAGTTTTGATGGGGGAGGAGGAGGAGGAATGTAGTGAACTGGGCAATGCTCTTGGAGGACAGGTCTGACAGCCTCTCAGGGCATAACAGGCTGGGAAAAGGCTGAGGGAAGTCAAGGACTGAGATTCTAAAGGTTCTATGTTAACCTCTACTTATGGTGCAATCTAAGTGTCAGTTGTCCATGTAATTTAGGTAAAGCACAAAATAATCTGAAATATGCAGAATGGAAAATGCATCCTATTTGAGTTTTCTGGAAATTGTGAGATTTTTATCTCCCTACTTGGATTTTTTTTTTCTGTAAAGTTGACTGATGAGATTTATTTAGGAAGTTTAATTAATGAATATAACCAAAGTAGCTATTTTGGATTTTACCCATTTTTCCCCCACCACAATATTTTAAAACAAATGTAGTCCCACTCATTTACTTATATTCTTCCTGAGTAGAGGTAGCCCAGCAGTTATCTTAAGTTCAGTCTGGCATTTGGAAATGTGTATTGTTTGTGGAATGAGTCAGTAATGGCTTCCTTACTGGTCACTAATGTGCACTTTAGGGACTTAGACCCAGCCCGTCTTAGAGAGCTTCCTTAGGGAATGGGTCAAAATCCTATCTCCAAAAACAGTCAGCCCAGAAGCTATACATACATATTGGCACAGGAGTAGTGACTGGTCTTGTGCTCTTTGGATGCTCCCTTCTATCACTCTCATTATAAGGCCTCTTTATAAACTATTACCATCCAAGAAAAAGCTCCCTTGCTCTTCTGTTCCAAAGTTAGAAACAGGTTCCTGATGTTTCTATCAGGAGCCAGACTGGGCTCAAATTCACCCTGCCTTTAACCAATTTTATAATCTTGGCTATGAAGATAAGCATCTTGGCTACTCAATTTTCTCATCTGTAAAATGGGATAATAGAAGTCTTCCTTGGAGAGTTAATATGAATGAGTTAACACATCTAAAATGCTTAACATAGAGTTTGACATATAGTGAATAGTCAGTAAAAGTTGGCTATCAAGAGCTGTTATAAATTTTCATCAGCAATTTCCAGGCTTGAGTGGTATGAGTCAATTTGACTATTTTAATAAAATTACCTGAGGAAGTGCCCATTTCAATGTAGTTGAAGTGTTTAAAAGTTTGGGAATGGAAGTATTAGTGATTTTATCTTAAATCGATGTTTAACTTAATAAATAACTTGGGTAAGTTATTTAACCTCTCTGAACTTCAGCTTCCTTGTCTACTGTGAGATATAAGTATAGTATCATATACTAAATTTAAACTAAGAGTCTCCACTCTGTAGTGTTACTGTCAGAATAAAATAAGTTAATATATATGATGTAAACTAAGCTTCTGCTGTA
The DNA here is from genome assembly GCA_004024925.1 of Scalopus aquaticus. NCBI lineage: Eukaryota > Metazoa > Chordata > Mammalia > Eulipotyphla > Talpidae > Scalopus > Scalopus aquaticus. Next base: position 96,169 of record PVIJ01005078.1, read on the forward strand.
TGCTGTCACTTAGCATCTATTTTGTTTTGATGTGGTCCAAGCTAACCAATAAAATTAGATTGTTCTAGTCTGTGGACCAGAGGACATTTAGTCTCTTCTCCTTTCAGTTCTTAAAATTTTGCCCAGCTAATTGACGTGAATTATTTGACTAGACAAAATCAGTTTCTCAGTTGTCACATCTGCCCTTTGCGCTGTCTAGGAACTTGGTCTAAGTGACTGCTTAGTTTTAATATCTGATACCCCCAAACATTTCATCTAAATGAAAACTTGTTTTTTAGCAAATATTGCCAGCAAGCAGAAATTTAAAAAATTCTTTTGACTAGTATTTTTCCAAATGAGTCATTCCTAACTCTTTAAGTGGAATAGGTATTCTGGCAGTAAACTCGGAATAAGTTTGTTTTACCTACTGAATGGACACAGTGCGATAAGAGAGCCTTTTTTGCGTCATGATGTTGCAAAGAGCTTGCCCTTGCTTGCTCTGGAAGAAGTAGATATGGGATTAACATAGAGTGATACAGGGGCACCAGAGGCCCAGGGCATGCCAGGGGCAAGAGTGAGTTTCAGCAGAATGGGAAACTTTTGTGTAGAGTCAAAGATGGAAATTGCAAAAGGCCTAGAAAGGAGGTGTATGAGTGGGGCTATGAGAAATGATGAGATTTTGCAGCTGTCTCTGAACAACTGAACAAGAATCAGTTCAACTACTCTTACCTAATGCTTTGTAGTTCACCAAATGTTTATTATTTAATTCTCACGTTAACTTATGCGGTAATGTCTTGCTTTCTGTGTGAGAGGAGGAGAGATCTAAGGTAACATGGCCACTGGAAAGCCGGGCTCAGACGTGACCCCCAGGTATTGACACTTGGAGCCCAGCATTTGTTCTTACTACCACATGGTGGCTAGCAAAAAGTTCTCCCTACCAAAAAAGTTGCCAGAGGGGAAGATGGATGTGTGGCTGAGAGACGAAAGTGAGTCTCGGGTTTCCTGCAGTCTGGGCTCATGGTGGAGTAACTTCTCTGTTTATCCAGGTCCTATGGGTGCACCAGTTGTTTGATGGTACAAGCTAGTGGCCAAGAACATAGGCTCTGACTACCTGGTTCATTCCAGATTCTGCTTTTGAACAACACTGTGACTTTGGGCAAGTTAACCCTCTGTGCCTCAATTTCCTTATCTATAAAATATAGATAACAGTAGTACCTATCTCATCAGGTACTGTTGTGATAATAAAATGAGATTATGCCTGTGAAGCTCTCAGAACAATGCCTGTCACACAGTTAAGCACAGACTATCATTGGTAGCCATCTGCATTATGCCTGGCAGGTAGACATAGCCAGCTGGAGAAGAGGTGAACCTGTACTGGAGATTTCTCTCTCTGCCTGTAGTCTTCAGGTAATGGAGGAGATCGACATGGAGTTACTTTTCTGAGCCCTTAGGGTTGTAGTCATGTCAGAGTTTGTGAGGTTCTCTGGAGTTTAGGCTAAACTTCAGTCTAAGTACTTGCAGCTTGGTAAGCCCCTAGCCAAACAGATCTGTTTGTTCTTCAAGGAGTTACACCCACCAAGGACCTCTTGGGAGCCTGGGGAACTGACTGTATAACACGTGGATTGTTCTTTATTTCTGTTTTGGTTTTGACAGGAAACAGCAAGAGATTGACTCCAAAGATGCTATTATTTTGCATCAGTTTGCAAGACCTAACAATGGTGTTCCCAGTTTATCTCCTTTCTGTTTGAAAATGGAAACTTACTTAAGGATGGCTGACTTACCCTATCAGGTACTTGTGTGCAAATGTTTTTTTTCTCATAATATAATATTGGTTAGAGGGGGAGTATTTTATTTTTTAAGATTTATTTATTTATGCATACAAGAGCTGGGAAGCAGGCCAAGGTGTGGGGGCTTGCTGAGAGGATTTACCAGAGACACAGTGGGGAGCAGAACAGGCTGATTGACTAAAATACACTGCTGAGGGGAGCAGTGGGTGAGATAGGAGAGGTCTGCTGTGCTATGTGGGACTCTCCCTGGGTGGGATTGAACTCATGCTGATAGCTTCATAGGCTGAGACTTAACCCCTTGTGCCACCAGGGAGGTCCTAGAGGGGGAGTGTTTTAATTTCACATGGTGGGAAGAACTTGTTCGTGGTGCTAGAGGGAGTAGGTATGAGAGTAGCAGTGCCCAGTTCTTAGTAGATTCTTAGGGGACTGGAATCCAGGTCTGCTCATTTTTATATTCAATTTAATGAGGGGCTCAAAGGTTGTAGGCTTACAGAGGGCTCAGCGCCCAGTTATTTTTCCTGACATAGGGTATACTTTGGTTAATATCAGTACTTTGGGTAGGCCTACCGGGTGTGCCATTGGCTGGTGTGGTTTCTATTTATTGACAGCATTATATTTTGTCTCTCATAAATCCCAAGGGCCCAGCGGCCCAATAGGGAGATAGTATCGATTATGTGAGAGCTTTTCCTCTCACAGTGCTCCATGTTCTGGGGAAACACTTGCTCACTTCAGCATTACAGAATGAACCGAGGAATGTATTTAAAGATAAACATTTTTCTCCGAGTAATGAATGGTTGAGCTGTGTCGCCCAAATTTGACAGTTTTTATTTTTGTTGTCACTCAGTTGTGTGTATTTAAATAAAATCTTCTATTTCTCCTTTTCATCTAAGTTATAGCCATATGCTGTTTTTTTTTAAGAAGCTTTGACTTTTGTTATGGTTTTTTAAATTCTGTGGTCTCTGTGATATTTAATTCCCTGGAATGTACTGAGGTTTTAGCCCAGTGTGTGGCTACTTATTATAAAGGTTGAGAATGATTACACAGTCTCTGTTTGGGTCTAGGTCCCTCTACATTTACTTGCTTGAGCTTGTTTAGTATTTTATTTAGATCTACATTTCTGCTTTATTTAATTTAGCCTGTTATAGACATTGCTGAAAGGAGTGGGCTGAAACACTTACTTGTATTTGTAGATGTTTTTCCTTTCCTGCCCTTCTTGCTTTATGTACGATAATACGTGCACTTATTTTGCTAGGTATATATAATATGAAAGACCCTATCTTTCACTCCTTTGTTTCTTTACAGTATGTATCACTCAGCTTTTCTTTTTTTTTTTAAAGATTTATTTATTTATGCATACAAGAACTGGGGAGTAGGCCAGAGGTGTGGGGTGGGGCAGTGATAGGACTCACCAGAGACAGAGTGGGGAGCAGAACAGGTGGATTGACTGAAGTACATTGCTGAGGGGAGCAGCGGGGGTGAGAAAGGAGAGATCTGTGCCATGTGGGAAGCTCCCTGCAAGGGCTTGGACTCGAGCTGCAATGACTACTGATAGCTTCATGGTGCTGAGACTTAACCCTTTGCACCACCAGGGAGACCCCCCCACCCTTCTTGACCTTGACCTTGAATTCTGTGTTATCAAATATTGAGGTTGATGCTCTACCTTTCTTTCAGTTCATGTTTGCTTGAGACATCTTTTTAAATAAAGATTTATTTATTTATGCATAGAAGAGCTGGGGTGTAGGCCAGAGGTATGTGTGGAGAGGGGGGATGAGAGGATTCACCAGAGAGTAGGGAACTGAACAGGTGGATCTACTGAAATACACTGCAGAGGGGAGCAGTGAGGCGAGACAGGAGAGGTCTGCTGTGCCATGTGGGTCAGCTTTTGGAGAAGGAGGGGAGGGGGATAAAACTCGGGCTACAGTGGCTGCTGAGAGCTTCATAGTACTGAGACTTAACCCCTTGTGCCACTAGGGAGGCCCTGCTTGGGGCATCTTTATTCATCCTCTTTCTCAACTTTTGTTTGTTTGTTTAATTGTCAATGATGGGCAATATATTGGGTTGTCAAAAAAATCATGATGTATTTTTGCTCGAAAAACAGAAAAAAATACTCCTTGACTTTTCCGACAACCCAATATTACTTGTAGCCAAGGTGAGAGGCCTTTTAATTGTTTAATTTAATCCATTTACACTTGTAATAATTGCTTTATTAGGAGTTATTTGTAACATTTGTTTTCTCTTTATTGCCCTTTTCTTCATTTCCAGCTTTCTAGTGTGTAATTTTATTTTTCTTGTTATTTAAAACAGATTATTTTTGTTACAGTGGTTGCTCTTAAGATCCAACTTTATGTTTATCTTTATTCAGTTCATAAATGTATCAGATTCTGTATTTGCTCTGTAATGATACATGTGTTAGAATCTTCGGTGCCTTGGGTCTTTTTCTTCCTAGCACTCATCCCAGTTGTATAGCTGTAGTTTAAAGTTTTAATTTTGGAATTTTGAAAATTGTCTCTTTATGTTTGTCCTTGGTTAGATAGCAAACCTTGCTAAGTTATTTGACCAGCCTTGTTTCCCATATGTCCTGTTCCACAGCATTTAACATTTTTAGTACTTCTTGATGAAAAATTTCAGAGTGAGCCTTTATGGTGCAAACCTTCAGTGGCTTTGTATGCCTGAGACCATTTTTATTATGTCCTCACATTTAATAATTCTATTTCAAAGTTCTTTTCCTTTAAAGATAATACCCATTGTCTTTTTTGTATTGGTGCTGCTGTTGAAAAATCTGATGTTAATCTTGCTCTTTGTTCTGCAAGCTTTTAGAATTTGTGTTTAATCTTAGCATTCTTAAATGTCACTATACTGTGACTTGATGTCTGTCTCTATCTTGGTTCCTTTATAAATATTTTAAAATGAGGTCTTCATCTCATTTTAATTCTGGGATATTATCAATTTTCTTCAACTCTTTCCTTATTATTTTTAATTTGTTCTCCCCTTCTTTCTTGTTTCCTATTATTCAGAAACTAAAACCTCTGCTTTTATTTTCTCTTTCTTTGGACTTATCTCCACTTTTTTTTCTCCCTTCCGGCAGAATTCCTGTCTTTGAACTTGGGTTGCATTGCTTTCTGCTCTTTTCTTGTACTGCTTGTGCTGTCATGCTTTTTATCTTGACACTTAATATTTTTCTTCTTCTTTTTTTTCTTTAAAGATTTCTTCTTAATACTTCCCCTTGATTTGTTACTAATTTCTTCCTGTATCTCATGGATGGTGTTCATTATGCTAATTAAATAGTGTGCTATGTCCAGTAGGTCTCCTTCATCTTGTGTGTATTCACTCTGCTGTCCTTCCCTTACACAAGGTGTTCACCTCAGATGTCTGGTTGGTTTGGTTTGAGAGCTCCTTTTTACCAACTTTATCAGCTTCCCTGCCTGGGAATTCCTACTGGCCAAGCGCTAAAACTCAGCCCACAGATTGTGTTCTCCAAGGGAGTTTAGAAAAGCAAAGAGGTGAGCACCAGGCTTCCTCAAGCCTCTGGTTCCTTTAATTTGCTGCCACTCCTCCAACTGGCTCCACTGGTCAGGGGTTCACCTTTGAGCTCTTACAGAGTCATGGCACTGGGAGCAGGTGGTCTCCGTAGCTGTTGTCAGAGTAGCTGGGAGGTAGGAGGGGGAGGACTCTCACCCAGTCAAGGTTTTGGCTGCCCTGAAGAACACTCATTCCCCCTGCATCTCCTGATTCCATATAACCTGTCCTTTCTGAACCAGTTTCTTGACAAGAGGGCATGGGGCTTGCAGTGGTCCACCCAGGGCAGAGCTGACTGAGGTGACTGGCATGCACTCAGTGTGGTGGGTGTGGTTATGGAGTCCTCCGGGAATGTAACAGAGTGGCAGCAGACCTGAAATTCAGGTGGGGAGAATCAGGGAGGGCTTCGTGTGCTTAGGGGTCTTTATTACTGGGAGCTGGAATGCAAAGGGTGAGACTCGAGATAGAAGAAGGGAAAGATTCTTCAGGAATTTCTAAACCAGCAATGGAGGAGAAAATAGCAGTAAACACAGACAAAGCTTGAATCATCTAACTGCGCTGGATCAGATTGGAAAGGTCATCATGCAGGTTGGTGTCTGTCAGAAGGCAGCACTTGAGGAGGTGTGTCCTGAGGGGCTCAAGTCCAGGGAAGAGACTGCTCCTCAGCAGCTGCCTGTCTGTAGTCCATCACTACCCTTGACCAGTTGCCTCCTTTAGCCATGACAGCTTTGGGTCATTTAGGGTCCAAAGCAGGAGCTTGGGCTCTGCTGGCTCTAGTTGCTTTTGTGATCTCGTGTGTCCCCTCTTTGAATGAGGTTTTCTTTTCTTTCTTTTTTTTTTTTTAAGATTTATTTATTTATAAATACAAGCTGGGGTGTAGGCCAGAGGTGTGGGGTGGTGACAGGATTCACCAGAGACAGAGTGGGGAGCAGAACAGGCAGATTTGATCCAAATACACTACTGAGGGGAACAGTGGGCGAGGCAGGAGTGGTCTGCTGCGCCATGTGGGAATCTCCCTGCCCGGATATTGAACTCATGCTGCAGTGGCTCTGGATAGCTTCATAGTGCTGTGCTTAACCCAGGGAGGCCCCTGAATGAGGTTTTCTGTTTGTAAAGCCTGCAGCAGCTGCCAGATGGTTCTGCCCTTGGCTGTCTTGCCTTCTAGCTGATTACCTGTCTTTACCAACAGCCTAACCACCTTTGTTCATGTTTCAGAGTAGCTGCTATTAGTTACTAGGGCAGGGGCAGCAGGACACTTGCCTCACTGTGAAGTTTGAAGAACATGAGCACCGTCCAAAATTATTATTTCCTAAGCATATTTTTAAAAAAGGAATGTAGAGGAGTGTCACTCTGTGAGGTCTCTATGAAAACTAAACAGAGAGCTCGGTGAGTAGTAGAGTTTTGGTGAAAGGAAAATGGTTCTGTGGTCTAGAAGGTGCTGCTCTCTGTCTGCCAGGTGCCCGTGCCCTGAGTGCCATCATGGAGGGTTTGTGTTGGTGTGTATGGTGCTTGGGAAGCGCTGGTAGAGCTCATTTCCCAGCTTCTCAGTACAGAAGTGTTTAGTCATAGACCCAGGCAGCCTCCCTCTCGCCCTTCTTTGCCCTGTGCCTTTTAAAAAAAGATGAAAATGCTATGTTCTCAAGAGCATGTCTATATTTGAAGCTTTTTTATTTTTATTTATTTATTTTTATTGTTATTTATATCTTTTACATTTTGTATTCCCCTTGGGTAACCCACCACCAGTTCACCCGTGATCCATCTCCGTGGTCCCTTGTGTTCTTTTGTACTCCATTTTGTGCCCTTATCCTCCCCCCCCCACCCCCAAGTGTCTCTCCTATTTGGTTTCCCTATAGTCCTGTTATAAGTGAAACCAGTCGATATTTTTCTCTTTCTTTGTGGCTTGTTTCGCTGAGTATGATCCCCTCTAATTCCATCCATGTTGCTGCAAATTGCATGTGTTTATCTTCTTTGAATCCTGAATAGTATTCCATTTTTTATTTTTTAGCTCAGATGAAACTGGAATAAAATATTGATTGGTAGGAATTCTCATGACTTTTTTAAAAAGCTGGATATGTTGTCACAGTTACTATTTTTTTCAGTCATGATATACATTGGGTAGGTCAATTTAAAAAACTTTTATTTTATAATTATAGATTCACAGGAAGCTACAAAAAAGGATGGTCTATTGACTTGGTTAAGTTTAAAAAAAAATAAAACAAACAAAAATAGCTTTACTGTTTTGATACTGAGCTAAGGGGCTTGCTGCTTGTTCCTCATAGAAACCAATATATGTGACACCTGCTTTGACATGTCTTATTTGGCATAAGAAAGTGTTCAACTGCAGAGTTGACTGCCAGAAGACAGAAAGCTATGTTCAAATCTGTTTTTCCACTCAGTAAAGGGAAGGGGGCTTGCTTATTTTTAGGGAATGGGGTGAAGAATGAAGGAGTTGAATTTTATTGGCTAAGGAGTGGGCTAAAGGCAGAGGAATGTGGACCCGGCTGAAGAGTTAGAAATTAAAGAGGAGAGGTCTTCTTTTAAATAACTGGATGGTCTTAGTGGGTGACCCCTCCTAACTGAGTGTGGTCCTGGGTGGTCCTTTTTCCTGTCCTCTGTCAGTAATCTCTTGGTTTGACCCAACTTGGAGTTTAATGTCAACCACTAATGCCTTTGTGGGTGATGTGACTCCTACATGGGGTTACACCCTGTTGCTTCTGTGAAACAAACGCAAAAGCTAATTAACCAGATCGATTCCTACTGATGGTGGATTGACCATGGTGTCATTTTTTCTGATTACATGGAGGTGACATGGTCTGTATTAAGAATTTCAAACAATACAAAAAAGTGGAAAAACAAAATCCTACCAGCTAAAGATTATATCACGAATATTTTTGACATCTCTCCTTAAAAGTCTCTAGACATAAATATACCTTCATCATTTAGCACAACTCATTATATCATATTGAGTATGTATTCACTCAATACATTTTTTGTAAAACTACAGAAAGGAAAAAAAAGAAAGAAAACGGTTCCTTTGGGACTCTGCTTTGGCTCTGAGCCCTCACTTTTGATGCTTTTTTTTTTTTTTTTGGCTGATCTTGTCTTTTTCCCCATCTTTTTGTTTTGAAGTTTTTCTAAGCTGCAGACAATTTAAAATAGAGTGAACACCCATAAAGCCATCACCTAGTTTACTGATTGTTATGTCACTCCCTTTATTTCTCTTTATATGTACATACATTTTTTTTTGATGAATTATTTGAAAGCATGTGGAAATCATGACTCCTCACTACGTCAGAGTGCATTTCTTCTATGGAACTGCAATACATAGTGTCTGTGTGTTTTTTTCCCCAATCTGTTAGAATCCACAACAGCTGCTCAAATTATCTCAAATTCAGTCAGTGGGAAACCTTTCAAAGTGGATCCAGAGATGTGAATATAATGGATATAAATTTAGCTGAGAAATTGGGGGCACTATGACCAGTGGAGCAAATCAGAGTTATAAGATTCTGGGATTTCTTTTAAATTCTCAAGTTCTCCAACTCAAAATGGTGATTTTGATGATAAACTTCTGATGGCGGTACTTTGTCAAACACTTCATGTATATTTTCTCATTTCATCTTAGTAACTGTTATTGTCTCCATTCTGTAGATCAGGAAATTAAAGGCCAGAGAGGGGCAAGGTCACACAGTGAATAAATGATGGAGCCAGAATTTTAAACCTAAAGCCTATGGCTCTTGCTGCTGTGCTAATAATGCAGTTTGAGTGTAGATGCTTTTAACCTGGCACAGACTTGCTAGGGGAAACAGCAACTTGGGAAAAATATAGAGGATTTACTTTGTCATCTTTTTTCTCAAAATTACTTTCAGAATCTACCTTTGGTAGACCATTTGACTCCAATTGCTTAAATAAAAATAGACTAGGAGTTCTTTAATACATTTACAGATTTTTTAGGATGGATAGGACATTGTAGAGGATGGGGAAAGAGATTACTGTAAAAGGTGAAGTGGATACAAAAATCAGAGGTAACAAAGACCTTGCTTGTGTGTTGACTCTTGGGATTCAGGAGACAAAATTTAGGATACGGAGTTCAGGAGGAACAAACTAGACAGGTGGGTGGTGGCTAGATGGTGTGGGCCTAACTGGCTTAGACTAGATCCACTAATGCCACTGGAGACTTTTTTAAACTATTAAACTTATTTTTTTATAAATATATAAAAAATTTAAATTTTTATATTAACCCCTATTTGGAATTTTAGTTTAAGCAGTAAGATAAAAATCAAAATTCCCTTCTCTCTGACGTTATCTATAGGTATTGATAGAAAATTGACAAATATGATATTGATTAAAAAGAATTTAAATATCCATTTATTGAATAAACCATCATTTCTTCTGCTGATAGGAAAACATTCTTTTATTACATACAAAGTTTCTATGTGGACTTAAGTCTCGTAAGATACACAATGACCAATAAATATATGAAAGATTGGTCAGACTCACTAGTGCTTTTAAAATGCAAATTTTAAGATTAAATAAATTTTTTTTTTATTTATGAGCTTGGCAGTAGCTAAAATATCTGTCAATGTTGAGTACTGGTGAGGATGTAAAGAGTAACAAGTATGTTTATACATATTTAAAGGAAGTTTAATAAATTGGCCCATATTTATTTTTTGTAAAGGATTTTTTTTTCTATAAAGCATTTATAATAGTGCCTAGTACATAGAATGTTATATGTTATAGAAGGGTTTGTTATTATCATCATTAAAATAAAAATTTTAAATAAAAATTGTGTATGTCCCTTATCTAGGAATTTTAGATGTTTCTCTTGTAGTAAAACTTGTACAAATAGATTAATACTTACATCGTTGTATCTACATCAGTCACACAAGAATGTCCCATGCAGCATTTGGGTAGTAAGAAAAATAATGAAGTCTCCCAAGTGCCCATCAAGAAGGGCACAATATTACACATTCATTTAAAGAAAGAGGTAGATCATATTTTAGTAACAAAGAATGTGCAGAATTATTGTTAAGCAAAATTGGAAGTTTTTACATATTATATAATATATATGTACATACCACACACAAACCATTTTTGGAAACTAAAATTCGTGTATGTTTGTAGATACATAAAAGAACTTGGGACTTAAATGTAAGCATTATGTTTTCATATGCTATCTTTAATTTATAAGGAGCTTTTGTTTTTCTTATGACTATTGAGAAAACAGTATAATATTGAAGAATAGTGTTACTGTAAACCCATTCATAACTGTGCCATCCTAATAAAACTATGTCGATTTCTGTCCATTTTATATTAGGTTTTTGTAGGTAAATAATATGAACCGTCTTCCCATCCATTATTTCAATTAACCTTTAATTTTTTTCTTAAGAAATGTTGTAAGCCAAAGTTAACTCAATAAAAATAAAACAATTTTAAAAAGAAAGAAACAAAAAATAAGCAAAATTATAAGAGTATGTAAAACAATTTATCATAAAAAGGTATGACTACAAACATAAAAAAATTATGGCAAACATATGGAAAATACAGAGAATAATATAACAGATCCTATACCTTCAACTTAGATTTGACATTTTACCACTTTAAACCCTTAGGAATTTTGAGCATCAGAGGTCTTATATCCCCTTTGCATTGCAAGCAGTTCCCTCTGATGATAGTTTGGAGGATATATTGCATTGTAATGACAAGAGTCCAGAAGGAAAGGTATTAGGAGGGCTGTGAGTGTTACCAAGAAAAATCTGAAACAGATGCAAAGTTAGGTGGTAAATGTACATTTTCAGTGTACAAATTATGAGAATGTCAGATATGCTAGCAACTTTTAAAGTAGGTGGCATTTCTCCTAGTAATATCAGGGGTAATGTTTGGGGTTGCTGAGTGTGGTTAATAGTGCCTGGGCAAGGAGAGGAGCCAAAATCTAGACTCACTTCTCCTTGCCAAGCTGCGAACTGTGATGTGGACTGTATCCACCCAAAGGAGATTCTGTTTTTCAAACTGCATAAAAGCAGTATGGCCAACAGCAGCCCCACTAGCTCCCCTTTCTAGGCTAAGACTGGAATTAATTTCTTTAGAATAAGCAATGAAATAAAGTATAAAGACATTGAGAAACAAAGACTAAAGTCTCCATTATTCTCTACTGAAGACAAAACAGCACTTAGCTAGCATCTACTCTACCCTTCAGCCTTCCTGAAAGAAGATTTTCTCAAATATCTTAGAAGCCCATAACCCTGAAACAGTCTGAGCTCAGTCCTTTGAACACAAATGAACATTTGCCTTTAAGGCTTGTGAGCCACACATAAACCTGCTGTGCTGGAGCCAACTCTGTGGTCAGTGATGCCATACATAGCATGAAACACAACTCCTAGACACAGAGGCTTACCTTAGAAAGTTTTGTAATACTTTTTATTTTTATTCCTTTTGGTAAGATGTATTATTTGTTTTGGGGGAAACACACACACAAATCTTGGTGTGATTTAGTTAAAAATGACTAAATAGTAGTATCTTTTGTTAATCCTAATGGTTCCCCACAAAAAAAGTAAAAATTTCATTTCTCAGTAAATATTGGTTTCAAGCCTGAAAGGAATAAATTTAGCCAGAGATCTCCTTTATTGGGGACCCCAAATTTTGGTCATCATATACCTTTGCATGTAGGTATCTTGTGCAGAGCTTGATGCAAGTGATTAATTTTGTTTCTCTAGAAGGTAATGAGGGTAAATTAATGCCTATAGAGGTTGGCAAAATGACCCACCAAATCTGGCCTGTGAGCTAAGAACTATTTTTTTATATTTATTCTCTTTAAAGAATTTATGTGAAGAGTACTGTCACTTGCGTGGTTTTTCACTATTCAAATGTTAAGTCATGCTTAGAATGTTTTTTCTATTAATCATACAATGGTACATTTATTGCCGTGCTTGCTCTTTTACATTTTGTCATTTTGTCTGTGGCTGCTTTAGTGTATACTTGCAAGCCAAGTTGTTGCAGCAGTAACCATATGACCTGCCTGACATTGTTTTTTTTTTTTTTTTTT